>JAODAL010005751.1:0-140233 GCA_025379985.1 Phyllomedusa bahiana | reverse complement strand
CCCCCCGACGATTAGGGCAGGGGCAGGGAGCCACACCTTTTCCTGCCCACCGTTCCATCTTAATTGTATGCACGTCGCACGGACCTGCATACAATTAAGAATAGCCTCTGTGAAGCAAGGGGCAGAGCCTCCCGGGCGGCGCCCCCCCCCCCCCCCCGGTTTTCACAGACCGGCCCCTCAGCTCCCCACCCGCCGCAGTAAAACTGTTAAGTTCACTGCCGCGGCCCAAGAGCGGCATTACCGGGGAGCAGACGTGGTAGCAGCTGCCCCTGGCCCCGTAAAACCAGGGGCCCCGGGCCAGCTGCTACGCCCTGCTACCCTGGATTTTACGCCCCTGCTCACACACACATAATAATACTCCACATAAACATCCCTTATTTAAAGTGGACTTGCGCGACTTGTATTCTCCACATGCCAACACTTGCTATAATTCATAGCACTGTATGGGCACTTGAGATGCCCCCAGGCACAGGATAAGGCACTGTGGATGCCATAAAATGGATAGATAGATAGATAGAAGATAATAGATTAAGAATAGATAGATAATAGGGAAAAAAAATTTAAATTGATCCCTTGCTGACTATGTAAGTTTACCCACTGACAAAGACATGAACAGTCTATAATTGTGTAGGTTAATTTCAACATTGAAGAAGAGATCCAAAATAAAATCCAGAAAACACATTGTATAAATTATATAAAATGTATTTGTATTTTGCTGAGAGAAATAAGTATTTGATCCCCTATTAACCAATAAGAATTCTGGTTCCTACAGACCAGTTAGACGCTTCTAATCAACTCATTACCTGCATTAAAGATAGCTTAAAATAGTCACCTTTATAAAAGACTCCTGTCCACCAGACCAATTAATCAGTTAGACTGAACCTCTACAACATGGGCAAGACCAAAGAGCTTTCTAAGGATGTCAGGGACAAGATCATAGACCTGCACAAAGCTGGAATGGGCTACAAAACCATAAGTAAGATGCTGGGTGAGAAGGAGACCACTGTTTCAGAAAGTGGAAGAAATACAAAATGACTGTCGATCGACATCGATCGGCACCATGCAAAATCTCACCTCGTGGGGGACCTTGAAAGAATGAGAGATCACCCCATAAAATACAAAGGGGAATTGTTAATTATCTCAAGGGAGCTAGACCAAAAGTCACCAAGAAAACCATGGTAACCACACAAAGCGTATTCTTTAAAATCCTGGGAGTGCCCGCAAGGGCCCCTGCCAAGAAGGGACATGTGCAGCACGCTAATTTGCCAACGAACACCGGAGATTCTGGAGTGATTGGGAGAAGGAGCTGGGGTCGGATGAGAAAAAAAAATTGAGCTCTTTGGCATTAATTCAACTCGCCGTCTTTGGAGGAAGAAGAAAAATGCTGCCTATGACCCAAAAAACCCGTCCCCCCACAGTCAAGCATGGGAGGAAGGGATGGGGCCATGACCTAAAATCCAAAGCGACAACCTCCTCCCCTCCACCAGGATATTAAAAATGGGTCGTGGCTGGTTCTTTCAGCAAGACTATGACCCAAAGCATACAGCCAAGGCAACAAAGGAGTAGCTCAAAAAGAAAACACATTAAGGCAGGGCTTTGGAGTCGGCAAGCCAAAGCCCCGACTCCGACTCCTCAATTTCCCAAACATCCGACTCCTGACTCCCTGATACACGGCGCATGTTTAAGTGATAACTTTACTGTAGTAATATGGTCCCATCAGGCTGTTTATCACTTTATGTTACAATAATCAAGCTATTTAGGTAGAACAGACACTGACAAGCTAAAGGGTAACAATGTTTTGATCTTTTGAACACTTGTGGGTAGAGGTGAAGAAAAAGCTGTATTTTTATCCAAGTCCAGTCTGCACCAACACTGGGAATGTGTAGAAGAGACCTGGGATCGGATTTTGGTCAAGACCTGCTTGAATCTGATTCAGAGCCCAGAAGGATTCAGGCAGTATTGAAAACCAAAAGGTGGATTTCCCAAATACTAACAAAATAATAAAAATTAACATTTTGATTTTTAGGAGCAAAACCGTAACAATACAGTTACAGGAAAGAATCTGCAGAACTAAGCAGATGTTAAATACTTGCAAGTCAAATTTTGTATGAGATAGGTAAGATGACTGTATATAAAATTACAGTAGCCTCATGTACAAAGCTGTAGTGGATGGAGAGATATGGAGCCTAAAAGTCACAAGTTCAAAACAATGTTACCATTTTGCTTGTCCGTGTAAAATATATTTATTGGATTTGACTTTAGAACACAAAAAAATTGTAAATATGCAAAAACACTGCAGGAACATTTGTGGAGTCTCTGAATTTGTTCTGAGAAATAGTATCGCCTCCATCAGATTCTGCATACATGACCTCACATCTGATCTCATTATGTCCAGGCTAGAGAACGGCCTCTCTACACTAACTTGGGTTGGGGGCAAAGTGGTGACCACAGGGGCAACATCTCTAACAATGTCAGGGTATAAAGGAATTGCCTCAGTCAGTTTTGATGAATGGTTGAACTCTTCTACTTCTTTGAAATCAAGTGAAACATTTTGCTGAAATCTGTTTGCCCTGGACGGATCTTTTCCCCTGGGGCAGCGCTTTGCCTGCTCCATGTCATCAATTACACTCCTCCATGTGATGAAGCTGAAGATAGGGAGCAGCAGCACTGGCCGGACCCAATTCCTCTTGCTCTTTGCGCTGCATCGAACTAACTGGAACAACTTATTATATATTTTGGGAGTCGGTCCCTTTACTGACGACTCAGACTCCTACAAAATAGGCACCGACTCTGACTCCACAGCCCTGCATTAAGGTCATGGAGTGGCCTAGCTAGTCTCTAGATCTTAATCCCATAGAAAACTTATGGAGGGAATTGAAGCTCTGAGTTGCCAAGCAAGAGCCTCAAAATCTTAATAATTTTGAGATGATCTGCAAAGAGGAGTGGACAAAAAATTCCTCCCGACATGTACACAAACATCATCGTCAACTACAAAAAAAACATCTACTGCTGTGCTTCCCCAACTAGGGTTTGCCACCAATTTTTAAAATTAACCTCCCTAAAAAATTAACTGTTCATGTCTTGCAGGGGCAAACTTACACAACAGCAGGGAGCAAATAATTTTTCCCCTTCACATGTGTGCGTGTGTATGTATAATAATATATATTATATTATAAATATTAATTATAAATAAAAATATAATATATAAATTATATATAAAAATAAATACCACACTCCCGGCCCTTTTTAGAAACACCATGCATAAGGGGTTGGGACCCCCTTTTCCCTTCAGAACTGCCTCATTTTTTCTGGCATAAATTAAACAAGGTTCGGGAACATTCCTCGAGATTTTGGCCCATATTGCATGATGGCATCACACAGTTTGCCGCAGTTTTTCCCTTTGCACACCCATATGCGAATCCCCGTTCCCCACACCCCAAAGATGCTCATTGGATTGAGATTGGTGACTGGGGGCCATTTGATACATGAACTCATTGTCTGTTCAAAAACCATCTAAAATGATTCCAGCTTTATGACAGGCGATTATCCTGTAAAAAGTAGCCATAGATGTTGGTCATTGTGGGCATAAAGGGGTGGACTGGGCACAACAATACTCAGTAGGGGTGGTTGCAAAGATGCTCCCAAATTTGGGCCAGGGCCCAAAGAGTCCAAGAAAATATTCCCCCACCCATGAACCACCACCACCAGCCGAACCTTGATACAAAGGGAGATGGGCCATCTTTCATGTTTTGACGCCAAATTCTGACCCACCCTCCGAATGTCGCAGCAGAAATCGAGACTCATCAACCCGGGAACTTATTTCCCAAACTCTAACTGTCCAATTTTGATGACTTGGGGGAAAATTTGGGGCCTCAATTTTTTTTTTCTTACTGAAAGGATGGGACCCCCTGTGGGCTTTTTGCTGCTGTAGCCCATCGCCTCAAAGTTCCCCACGTGGTTCAAGATGCTCCTCCTACCTTTGGGTTTAACGGGTGGCAAAATTTGAGTCACTGTTCCCTTTTTATCACTCGAACCGTCTGCCCATTCTCCTTTTACCTCTGGGTCAAAAAAGGCTTTCCGCCCAAGGGCTGCCGCTCACTGGATTTTTTTCTTTTCACCATTCTCTGTAAACCCTAGAATGGGGTTTTCGTGAAAATCCCAGAGATCCGTTTCGAAATACTCAGACCACCCTTTTGGCACCAACAAACCCTGCCACGTTTAAAGGCACCAAATCACCTTTTCCTTCCCCATACTGTCTTTGGGGAAATGCGGAGATTGTCTTTACCATTCTACAGCCTAAATGCACTGATTGCCGCCATGTGATTGGCTATTAGAAATTGTTTAACGAGCATTGGACAGGTGTACCTAAAAAAGTGGCCGGAGGTATATATATATATAAATTTTTATAATATATAATACACCACCCCACAATATATATATTAATATAACAACTTTAATAAAAATTTTATAAATCCACAAATACCAAAACATACACGTTTGATATACTACAACATAAAACCACACAACACCTACTGTTTTTGAAATATTGGTACTTTTGCACAGTTTTTTACAGCTTAAACCCTTTAAAGGGAACAATGTGCTATGCTAGACTTTATTCCATAGCAAACTGCCAAAAAAACTTTTTGTCTCACATTAGATTCTCACCTATAATTTTAAAGTACTCAATACTGGCCAGGGTAGATTTTCTTTTTTTTTTTTTAACTAACACATAGTTACATAATTACTCCGTCCACTCCTAGTGATTAATACATTTACTAATCCAATTAATCTAATAACATTGGTGTAGAATGGCAATGCTGTACAACTAAAGATGTACCTTCTTTCCGCCACATCTGTTGACTAGCAGTATTAATTTAAAATAAAGGAAAAAAACAATGTAAAATTACATAAAAATAACAAATCCCCGCCCCCCCCCCCCCTCCAAAAATTTGGCAAAAATATTAGATTAACTGAGGAAAATTTAGTGCTTTTAAACCCGCATATAATAAAGAAAATAAAAATGTGTAATCAGGAAGGAGGGTAAGCAACCCGGTCAAGAGCTGGTCAGTGGTGATGTGATGCATCATAAGGTAGGGAGATGCAAGGGAGACTTTTTCTCCCTGCCGGAGTGCAATTTAGCCTAGGAGCTGCCATGACCACATAGTTCCCAAGTATGAATTTACCAACCCCGGCATACCAAATATGAATATGGCAGATTTATAATTTGGGCTGATTTCCGTTTGTGTGGTTCTCCAAAACTGAAAATTCTTGCGAATGAGGCAGGAAGTGATGATGTGTTCCCGGGTCATGATCTCATAAGTGAGTTATGGAAAACATGGATTATGGCAAAGCTTTGTTTTCCCATTGTCACATTGTATGTGCTTTGTTATTTAGGGGTTGTAGTGACATAGTCTGGCTTGAGTTTAGCTATCTCCCACCTTTTCTAATTCACACACATGTATTATTTGGCATAGCTACCAAAAGGACCCACAAGGACTGTGCCTGCCAATCAACCCCCACGGGTTTCAAATGACTGCAACAGTTTCATAAAAAGACATGAAAAGATATATCAAATCACATGCAATACTTCTATAAAAAACAATAAAAGGGTTTTTGCCATGATGTAATGTTGACGTGGGATCCTCCAAAATGGGTATTTAATCACTTTTCCAAATATATGTGAGTACAAAAAGTAAAGCCTCTGAGAGCTACAACCTGACTAAGATTCCCTTAGTTTCCTGAAAGTTTACATTAGACACGACCAGGACACTGACAGGAGCTGGTCTGGCCGCGCTTGCGTGTTTGCACTTCTTATCTGATGACAGGGAACATGAATGAGTTTGCAAGGGGCTGTGTAGGAGGCTGTTTGCTGTATAGAGAATCCACTGGTTGTAATGTAATTATTTGAGTAAACTTTGCAGACGCTCCCTGCTTCATCGCTCTCTGCTCCTCTCTGCTCAGCCCCCTCCCTCTTAGCCCTGCAGCCGTTCATGAAGCTGCATGATTTGTTTATCTTCTCTCCTGAGCAGATAAGAGGTAAGGAACTCACTTTGTGCCAAAACCCCTTTAAGCAAAACAGAATTTAAAATGTGACCCCCAGAAGCAAGTTTTTCTTACAGTAATGTTATCAATATACATTGTAGTTTTCTAAATGAGTTCTGTTTAGGGGTGTTTATTAAGGTTTAGCACCTTAGGGTGTCATCAAAGCTGGAATGTTGCTTAAAAAAAGATCCTTATGAAAATGCCAAAGCCCAGTAAGTGCTCCTCCAACTCTGAAGCGTGCAATTCAGTCAAGTAGCAGACTAATGCCACATATGGAATATCTCTAAAAATGGCAGAATCAGGGGAATCAATACGGTGTTGCGTTTTACTGTTAACATCTATTGTGTTCCAGCAAATAATGAATTAAAATTGAAAACTGCAAAAAAAGTGCTTTAATTGACGTAAAACAACTAAGGGTTAACCAATTTTCTAAATGCTGTTTTGAATACTTTATGGGGTGCAGTCTCTTAGATGGAGTCATTTATGGGGGTGTCTAACATACATGCTAATAAAAGCCACGTCAGAACTGGACTGGTCCCTAAAAAAAAAAAAAATCTGTGCTCCCCTAATCTCATAAAAAAGTAAAAGGACATTTCAAAAATGATACCAACGTACAGTAGTATTTTTCACAAATAAACAGGGATTATATAGGCCAAAATGTATTACTTTTTAAAGCACAATATGTCATAAGAAAACCTCAAATCACATGGACAGGTAAAAGCATTAAAAAGTTATTCCTACTTAAAGTGACACATGTCAGATTTGAAAAATGGGCTCTGACAGAGGTCAAAACTGGATGTGGTGGTAACAGGGTCAATATAAAACATAATATAAAACAATAGGTTATTTCTTCCCTTTAAATCTCCAACATGGCCGCCAGTGCCGTCCTGCACCCAAAGTAACAGACGAGATAACCTAGCTCTATCTCCTTACCTTGTGACATAAGAGGCCGGTGATTCTCCAGATCCTCCATCATGACGTCCTCGTACAGATCCTTGTGTCCTTCTAAATACTCCCACTCCTCCATGGAGAAATAGACAGCGACCTCCTGACACCTTATAGGAACCTGACACACAAAATGATACGGTCATCACCCAGACCCCTCCAGTGGTGTTACTGTATAATGTCCCAGCATTGCCAGCAGCAGGGTCACCTCTCCAGTCAGCATCTCCGTCATTTTGTTGGTGAGTTCTAGGATCTTCGCTTTTTGCCTCTCTTTTATCGTGAGTGCGGGGGGGTCATGATGGGGCCCCGGCCCCAAACCTCCTGACACACGGGGCAGCTGCGGGGGGCCAAAAATCCCCTGACGTTTTTCACTATGTGAAACCCTTTTGGTATGGAGAAAAACCCCTGATCTGACCATCTCCAAATCTATGACTAAACAATATTACCCTGCACTGAGAGACTCCGGGACACGGGGGACTTGACCCGTGATTCCCCAAAAAATTTCCCTCTGGCAGAGAGGTCCCTTCCCTTGTTTTCCCGAAAGATCTCTTCAGTTGGCTGCCCTTTTTTATCTGAACAGCCCCTTCCTTAGCATATTTCCCAAAAAAATTGGGAAATTCGAAGAGAACAAAGAGTGTTTTGTTCACTATATTTACTTTTTGCCTAGGAAAACTTAAACTCTACAGTTCTCTACTATAAAAATAAAACATAACTTTTATTATGTATAACTCAAACCTCTATAACTTTTTTTTTAAAAAACCCGATCCTAACCTCACCATTTAAACCCTTTCTACTTCTAAAAGAAGGAATAGCTCTTTTCTATAATCAAGTCTGGGGGAAACCTTTTTAACGGGAAAAGCCTTATTATAAGAAATTTACTAGCTCCGTAAGGGACCCCAAATTTCCTTTTGGGAAATCCCCAAATTAAATGACACGGGGACAAAAGGCCCCCGGGACACCGTCTGCGCGGGAACTTCTAGACAGAGGGGGAAAAATTAAAAATTTTAAAACGCATTCTGACCTCCCCACATGTTTCACCCAAACCCCTGGTTTTTATAAGGGGTTGAGGTCCGGTCCCATGGGGTTCAAGCTCACTTCCTTTATATCATGTTAGATAACATCCTATTGAGGTGCTCCCCAAATTAGCCAGGGGGAACCAAAAAAACCCCACCCCCCCTTCCCGCTTCCTGCCCACACCAAAATATGTGCTGCTACTGCTCCACCAGCTCCATTAAATAAAACCCTCAGAAAAAATTTCGGTTCTCCATAACGGGCTTGCGCCCTATCTTACCTTCAGGCTACACAAACTAGATTATATAAGAGATTAGCCGAACCTTCCATCATTTTATAGGTTTTGTCCTTATACCAGATCTATATTATTAAAGTCTTTCTGTTGGTGAAATCTAATGTGACCCCCCTTATCTAAAGGGAAAAGAAGCTTTTTGCCCTTTGTAAACCTCTGAACCCCACATCTGTATTTTTGGGGTCAGTTCGGGAAAATACAAAAAAAACGGGTAAAAAAAAAACCCCCAAGATATTAAAAGGTCAAATTTTCAAAAGAATAACAGAACAATAATGAAACCTAAAAAAAGGGGTTTTGGAAAAAAAATTGATGAAAACCCTCCGGGGATAAACAGGATAAAAGCAAAAAATAAATAAGAAGGACAAAATGAAAAACGTAAGATGGCCCCGTGCTCTTCCCAACTGTCACTCAAATGCGCTAAAAAACAGTTAAAAAACCCAACCTAAAGGTTGACCCAACCCACGATTCCCTTTGGCTCCTCCGGGGGCAAACCCCGACATCCGTTTCCCTTTTTCCCCCGGGGCTGAACCCGCCACCCCGATTCCTTGGCTCCCCCCTGCCCGACCCTACCTTTTTCCCCCCTTCCCAAATTCCCTTGGCCCTCCGGGTGAACCCGCCCACGTTTCCCTGGCCCCTGGGGCTAAACCCCGCCCACCCTTTCCCCTTGGCTCCCTCCCCGGGCTTAAAACCCGGCCCAACCGATTTTCCCGGCTCCCCCGGGCTAAACCCCGACCATCCGTTTCCCCTTGGCTCCCCCGGGTGAACCCGACCACCCGATTCCCTTGGTTCCCCGGGCTGAACCCACCACCCCCCCCCCCGGGGCCCGATTCCCTTGGCCCCCTCCCCTGAACCCCCCATCGATCCCCTTGGCTCCTCCGGGGAAAACCCGACCCGATCCCCTTGGTTCCGGTAAACCCGCCACTATTCCCTTGGCCCCGGGCTGAACCCGCCCACGATTCCCTTGGGCTCCTGGGCTAAACCCGACCATCGACCCCCTTTGGGCCCCTCCGGGCTTGACCCTTCCCCCCTTCCCCCAAAATTTCCCTTGGCCCCTCCGCTGAACCCCCCATCCATTCCCCTTGGTCCTCCCTGAACCCAATCTTTTCCTGGCTCCCCCGGGCCCTTCCCCCCAAAAACCACCCCGTTCCTTCCCCTTTCCGGCTTGGAAACCGACCAAAACCCGTTTTTTCCCTCCCCTTTCCCTCCGGGTTTTAACCCGGCCCCATTTTTTTCCCGATTTCCTTTTTGGGTTTTCCTCCCTCCCGGAAAATTTGAAAACCCGGACCTTTCCGTTTTCCCCTTGGGGTCTTCGGGGGTTTTTAAAAAAAAAAACGGAAAAAATTCTGATTCCCCTTGGGGGGGGCCCCCCTCGGGCCTTTCTCGCCCGGGGGGGGAAGGGGATTTCAAACCGTCCCCAGTTGGGTCCCCCTAAAAACCATAACTATGAACCCAGGGGCCCCTTGTTTCCCCAAAATGAAAAACCCAAACAGGGCCCCCCCTTTACAAAAAGGGGGCCCCCTTTTGAGGGGGGGGCGCCCGGGTTTTTCCCGCGGGGTTCATTTCTTTTTAAAACCCCTTTGAACTAAAAGTTTTCTTAAAAAGGGAAAAATTCCCCCTTTTGGGATCCCCCCTAATTATGGATTTTTCTCTTCAATTTTTTTGAACTTGGTTAGAAACAAATAAAAGAGGGGGGGGATAGAAAAAATAAAAAGGGGGGGTTTACCTCTCCGGGGTCACCGTGGAAAGGATCTCAATGGGGAGGGGGGGTTTAATATTCTCCCCGGGGGGCCCTTTGATCCATCTGTCCCCCCGTTTTTAAAATCCAAAATGGGGTGGGGGGGTTTTCATCCAAAGGAAAGAACCCCCCCAAAATGTGAAAATGAGAATGGGGGGGTTTAAAAAAAAAACCTGGGGGGGATAACTGTGAAAGGCAAAGTAGCGGGGGCCTTTTTTGAGGAAAAGAAGTGGGGGGCCAAATCTAAAAGGCGCCCGGGGGGGGTTTCATGAAATGGACAAAACGAACCCAGGGGGCAAGAGGAAAGGGCAAAGTTTCTGGGGGGGCCTTTTCACCAAAATGGAAATACGGGGGGTGTTTCCAACACATAAAAACCCAGGGGGGGTTTATTTTGAAATAGGGCCCCACCCTGGCCTGTGCCTAAACCCCTCAGGGGGGCGTTTTATAGAGTGAAATGAAAAAGCTACGGGGGGCCTTTTCACATTGGGAAAATGGCCCCCTCCCGGGGGGGCTGTTTTCTTCCAAAAATGAGAAAGCCTCAGCCGTTTATAAGACTGTGAAATAAAACCTAGGGGGGCCTGTGTAAAACCTAAAGGGGAAAACCTGGGGGGGGCCTTGACATAGGAAAAGCAGAAGCCTCAGCGGGGGGGCCTGACACTCGTCGAAAACCTGGGGGGGGGTTTTCATATTGCAAACAAACCTGGGGGGGGCCTTTATTAACAATAGAGGCCCAGGGGGGGTTTTTGTCACTGACTGCTGAAAAAGAAGAACCCTCAGCAGGGGGCGCTGGTACACTGACTCAAAATGAAGAAGCCCCGGGGGGCGGGGTACTGGTGACAAGAAAACCAGCGGGGGGGCTTGATCATGCTGTGAAAATGGCAGGCCTCACGGGGGCCTTTACAACCCGGAAAATTTGCAGAAGCCAGGGGGGCCGTGATCACGCTCTGAAATGAGCAAAGCCCAGCGAGGGGCCTTGTTCCTGCTGTCAATGAGAGAAGCCTCCCGGGGGGGGTGAAGGACTTGAAATGACAGGAAAGTAGGGGGGGCGCTGGGTACATGACTGTAAAATGAGAAAATTACGGAAGAGTCGTGGCCCCGTGGTGGCTGTGAAATTCACATGACCATTATCACAGGTCCTTAACCCCCATTTTTGACCCCCCCCCCTCATCTAGTAGTAAAATTAGTACGGTTGAAAAAAGACATTTATATTCTGTATAGAGAGGGCAGTGGCTGCAGAGGAGGCGGGGATGTCATACATCTTGTTCTGTATAGAGACGGAGAGGGGGCAGAGCGAGGGGGTGATGTCTACACTAGTTCTGTAAAAAAAAGGGCAGTTGCGCAAGCGAGGCTGTATGTCAACATCTATGTTCTTATAAGACGGGGCAGGTGCGCAGACGAGGGCTGGATGTCAACTCAGTTCTGTAAAAGAAGGGGCAGTGTGCTGCAGAGCGAGGGCTGGGGGATGCAAAATCTTGTTCTGTATAGACGGGCGTGTCGCAACGAGGCTGGAGTCAACATCGTTCTGAATAGAGAGGGCAGTGTGCCAGAGCGGGCCGTGATGCATAATCTTTTCTGTATAGAGACGGGAGTGTGCTGCAGAGCGGGGCTTGATGTCATACATCTATGTTCGATAGAGACGGAGCAGTGTGTGCAAGCGGGGTGGGGATGTCACATCATGTTCTTATAGAACGGGGGGTGTGCGCAGGCGAGGGCTGTGATGTATACTCTTTTCTGTAATAGAAATGGGCAGGTCTGCAGAGCGAGGGGTCGTGAGTTAACATCTAGTTTCTGTAAAAGAAACAGTGTGCTGCGGCGAGGCTGTGATTTTACATCTGTTCTGTAATAGAAAGGGATGGCTGGGAGAGCGGGGCTGGTATGTCATACATTAGTTCTTAAAAAAAGGGCATGGCGCAGAGGAGGGCGGGGGATGCAAAACCAATTTTGTATAAGACGGGGCAGTGGCTGCGGGGCGAGGGGCCCTGAATTCATAATCTTGTTCTGTAATAGAAAGGGGCATTTGCCAAAAAGGGGCGTGAGTCAACATCATTTCTGTAATAGAAAGGGGGGGGGTGTGCTTGCAGGGGGCTCGTGATGTATACATCTATTTTCTGTAAAGGGGGGGCAAGTGTTGGGAGGGAGGCCGGGATGTCATACCCCGTTCTTTAGAAAAGGGCAGTGTGCGCAGACGAGGGCTGGGGATGCATACATCATGTTCTGTATAGAACGGGGGCGTGTGCTGCAGAGCAGGCTGGGAAAGTCATACTCTATGTTCTTAAAAAGACGGGCATGTGCTGCAGAGCGAGGGCTGGATGCATACCAATGTTCTGTAAGAGACGGGCAGGGGCTGCAGAGCGAGGGTGTGTTCAACACATGTTCTGTAATAGAAAAAGCATGGCTGGAGGAGGCTCGGATTCATACATTTTTCGTAAAAAGAGACGGGGGGAGTGTCTGCAGGGAGGTGGATGGGATACTTATTTCTGTAATAGAAGGGGGGGGTGGTGAGAGGGAGGGGGGGAGTCATAATTATTTTCTGTATAGAGACGGGCAGTGTTGGGGTGCAGAGGAGGGGGCTGGTGTTTTCAACCCTCATTTCTGTAAAAGGGAACGGGGGGGTGTGCGAGAGTGAGGAAATCGAGATGTCAACCCCTTATATTTGTAATTAGAGACGGGGCAGTGTGCTGCGAGGAGGACCTGATGTCAACACTATTTCTGAATAGAGACGGCAGTGGCTGCAGAGTGAGGACCGTTTAGTCATACCTTTTTCTGTATAGAGAGGGGCAGTGGCTGCAGGGAGGGCTGGGAGTAACCTCTATGTTTGTATAGAGACAATTTTGAGCAACGAGGGTGGGAGCAACCATTTTTTTTAGGGACGGAGGGAGTGTTTTTTAAAGAGGGGGCCCCAATGTAAACATCTTGGTATAGAACGGGAAGTGGCAGGCAAGCTGGTGGGTGTCATTACATCCAAATTTTGAAGAGCAGCTTTTCAAAGGGTGTGTTTTCAAAATCAAAAATTTGAAAACGGGGCCTTTTTCTGCAGAGCGAGGGGGGTTGTGAAGTAAAACCCTTGTTCGAAAATAGAAAGGGGCAGTGTGGCAGGCGAGGTTGTGTGTTAATTTTTTTCCCCTATAGAGACGGGGGCAGTTTGGGAGGAGGGGCGTGATCATAAACACCATGAAAATAGAAAGGGGGGGGTGTGCTAGGCGAGGGTTTTTTTGTGTCTACATCCCAATTTTTTTGAAAGAGAACGGGGTTTTCTCAGAGGGGGACCCCTTTGTCAAACATTAAAAATTCTTAAAAAAGGGGGAGTTGCTGCAGAGGAGGGGTTTTTGAAGCTAAAATCAAAAATTAGGAAAAGAGCGGGGCTTTTCTGGAAGAGGGGGCCCAAAAGCAACCCCCCCCAATCTTATAAAAACGGGGGATTCGCAATAACCCCAAATTTCCAAAAACGCTGATAAGGGAAAGAGGGCTGGGTTTCCAGAACGGCTATAGCATTGGGTGGGTGGTCATTCCCACATTCCAAGCCAGTATTTGCCAGGTCTCTAGAGGACTTAAAAGCCTCTTACTTCAAGAACCAAGGGAGTGTGGTTTGCCACCTGGTATTGGATCATCAGAATAGTTGAAGAGACAGCTCTTTCTCCCCAGCCTTAAGGGAGCCTGAGCCAGTTGGAGACTGGTAAGGTGAGGATTTGTGGGGCTGAACGATGGGCTCAGACCACAGGTAGAGAGGGACTCTGCAAGTTTAGTTAGAGGCTAGATGGCAGAGATGTTTATTTATGTGTTGTTCAAGTATGCTGTAACCCAAAACTGTGACTGAAGAATAAAGCTGACTGAGGCCAGATTGGGAGAGAAGACTGGGTGAGTGTGCCACTCCACTTACCAAAGCGGCAAGCCATGAGTTAAGAGACCCGGGGACAGTCCAAGATGGCGTTAAAGTGCAAGTAAGGTGTTTCTATAGATATACAAAGTACCTCACAAAGTGAGTACACATTTTTGCAAATAATGTATGATATCGAGAGATGGGCGAATTTCTCAAAAATTCGATTCGCCGAATTTTCCGGCAAAATTCCTTTTGTCACGAATTCATTTGTAACGAATTGCGTTAAAAAACCCCAGCTATTTCCTGGCTGCAGAGAGCCTGTAGGGTGTTGTAGAACGTTGTGCCATACTCAAATATGCAGAGGGAGCTTGGTTTGGTCTTCATACAATGCTGTGTTTTAGTACGACACGAACATGACAGCCGCCGCTCTTAGAATCGCTTCACTCTAAAATTCACTGGGCACTTACAGGGGCAAAACTGACCAAATAACTGAAGCAGGAATGCAGCCTGATAAATTCATGTCAGCGCCAGCTGGAAACAAACAAGCTGAGGGCTAAGATCCTACAGTAGCGTCAAAGAACACAGTAGTAGGTTCCTGGAGCCACCACATGTCACGGCACAGTAAGGGGATGTCACAGCAGAGGTCACTCCATGAGGCCAGAGCTTTAAACTGTCACAGAATATGACAGAACCTGTTCTGTTAAACGCTGATACATGTAGAGCCCCCCCCCCCCCCAAATGAGTGGAGAGGGTGTCGGAAGTAATTTTGCATTGATGCCTCTGATCATTTTGCCCTTCCTTTCATCCGTCAGTGTCCGCTTTCAATCGGTCAATAATCCATCATTATTGCTAAGGCCAAAAACAAACAGGAGTTGATCCAAAACAGAGATGACCAGTAAATGGGGTATTTGCATGTCTTCTGTGTTCTGTATCCACTCCTGCTTTTGGCTAGACACTCCGGATCCTTCCCATTCCTTTTGACAGGTGAAAAGAAGGGGAAAACTAAACATAGTGGCAACATCATAGAGAGGTGAGGGTGGAAACAGCATTACGAAACCATAGGGTGAGACAGCAGTCCCTTGGCAGCAGCATGAGTAGGCCACACAGTATGGAGGTGGCAGCAACATCAGGAACCCACAGAGTGTCACAATGACAAATTTTGGAGGTGGCAGCAACATGAGTAGGCCACAGAGTGGCACAATGACACAGTGTGGAGGTGGGTGGCAATACCAGTCCCTGGTAAAGATGTTGGGAGTCAGATGGAGCAACTGGCAGCAGTTGTATGGCATCAGGCGGGTGGCGGCATCAGAAAAGTGGCTGAGGCAGGTAGATTGAACCCAGACTCATTTCTCAAAGTTTTGGTGAGGCGTCATAGCTGATGTAATCTGATGCCTAAGGCATTGGTGTGTGGAAATCCAGGCCGATCCACACCGGATTCGTCTTGACAAAGGCCAGTCTCTCCACATTTTGGGATGACAAGCGAGTTCTTCTCGGGGTAACTATGGCCCCCGCTGCACTGGACACCCAACGAAAGAAAAGTTGTCCAGCAATCCAATGGCCAATGGTAAAAGTTCAAACTTTTATTGCAGACTCCATTAAAATCGAACAAGCAAGCACAGGTATAACAAACTGCGACGCGTTTCGGGGTATTACCCCTTCATCATGGCCTGTTACACTAAAGACTGACTGATCTTATATAGAAATAATGATCATTGTAAGAAACAGCTCACCTGTGCAGAGTATCTAAGCGTGCAGATAGCAGCAGCATGACTTGCCTCCGGTCGCGCCGATAGCAAGTCACAACGCCGGCGCTTGCGCAGAAGCCAGACACATCGTGCACTCATTGCGCATGCGCAAGCCAGAGCCCACAAGACCGGAACAGCGCACCTGCCGGCAGCGACACCCGAGAGCAGCAGCCTGCGTAAGTATGAAAGCAA
The DNA here is from genome assembly GCA_025379985.1 of Phyllomedusa bahiana. Taxonomy (NCBI): domain Eukaryota; kingdom Metazoa; phylum Chordata; class Amphibia; order Anura; family Hylidae; genus Phyllomedusa; species Phyllomedusa bahiana. The sequence goes on along the minus strand of JAODAL010005751.1, from coordinate 124,454 downwards.
AGACACAGATTCATAGTGTAACCTAAAAACAATACATAAAAAAGGAGATACAAGATGCACTGATAAAACTGACGAAGAGAAACCAAGAAACAAAGAGATTGCCCCTGAGTCTAAACAAAGCACTAATAAACATTGGAAGAAACATAATAAACCTCTAATAATGATATAAGATTTTGTTACGAATATTTAACCCCTTTGGCCATAGAAAGTTTAAGTTATGGGTGTGCGAACATCTTAACTATATTCGTAACCCTGGTACTCGCAATATTTCCAATGCTGCCCGTCACTTTATAAATGTACATCAAAACCACAGAAAAATGGGACATGAATCACCAAAAAAAATCACGGGCTACACTTTACAGCTTCAAGGGCTTGTAGATACACTGGATCCCAGCAGCAGGCGACTCTGGCCCTCTTGCTGCATGGGAAAAGATAGCAGGTGCCGTTTAATTTAATGAGCAAATGCTCTAGGTATCAGTTCCACACCAGCATGCCAAAAAACCAAGTGATTAATACATGGGGAAACTGCTTAAAAATGCAACAATACCGATAGATGCCATATGGATGAAAGCGAGTTTTCAGGGGTAACTCATGCCGTCATGAACCAATCTGAATAAAATTAATTTCCACAATCAAAATGGGCCAATGGTACCCAAGTCAAACTTTTATTACAGAACTCATTAAAATACTGAGCAAGCAGCAAGTATAACGAACGGCGCACGCATTTTCGGGGTAACACCCTTCTCATGGCCTGTTAAACTAAAATGATTTATATAGAAATAATGATCATGGTAGTAACAGCTTACATGTGCAGAGTATCTAAGCTGCAATAGCAGCAACGGCATGACTTGCCTCCGTCTCGCGATACAAGCTACAACGCTCTGGCTTTGCGCAGAAGCAGACACACCGTGCTACTCATTGCAATGGCAAGACAGCACAAGGCCGGAACAGCCACTGCCGGTAGCTTATCACCGAGAGCAATCCTGCGTAGTATGATAGCAAAGTAACAGTGCATAGTACCTAAAACTATACATAAATAAGAAGATACAATTTGCACGATAAAACTGACGAAGGAAACCAAGAAACCAAAGAGATTGCCATGATTAAGCAAGCACTAATAAACATTGAAGAAACTAATAAACCTCTAATTGATATAAGATTTTGTTAGAATATTTAACCCCTTTGGCCATGAAAGTATCATGGGTGTGCGAACTCTTAACTATATTCGCTAACTGATACTCGCATATTTAATGTCCCGTCACTTTATAAATCTACATCAATCCAATACCAAATTTTTCCGGGCGTTCGCTATAGAAAGAGTGTCATTAAACAAACGAGGAGGTGATTCTATTTATAAACTACATAATCGTGAGGCGTACTGGATAGTAACCCTTAACACTCTATGGCCAAAGGGGTTAAATATTCGTAACAAAATCTTATATCATTATTAGAGGTTTATTATGTTTCTTCCAATGTTTGTTAGTGCTTTGTTTAGACTCAGGGGCAATCTCTTTGTTTCTTGGTTTCTCTTCATCAGTTTTATCAGTATATCTTGTCTCTTCTTTTTTATGTATTGTTTTTAGGTTACACTATGTATCTGTTTCTGTATCTTTGCTTTCATACTTATGCAGCCTGCTGTTCACGGGTGTCGCTGCCGGCAGGTGCGCTGTTCCGGTCTTGTGGGCTCTGGCCCCATGCGCTCTTGCGCATGCGCGATGAGTGCACGGTGTGTCTGACTTCTGCGCAAGCGCCGGCGTTGTGGCTTGCTGTCGGCGCGACCAGAGGCGTGTCATGCTGCTGCTATCTGCACGCTTAGATACTCTGCACAGGTGAGCTGTTTCTTACAATGATCATTGTTTCTATATAAGATCAGTCAGTCTTTAGTGTAACAGGCCATGATGAAGGGGTGATACCCCGAAACGCGTCGCCGTTCGTTATACCTGTGCCTGCTTGCTCGATTTTAATGGATTCTGTAATAAAAGTTTGAACTTTTACCATTGGCCATTGGCTTGCTGGACAACTTTTCTTTCGTTGCTTCTACTCCTCCTTGCCTGGAGGGTCCGTGCAGTCCATATCCCAAGCGGTGAGCTGAATTTTCTGTGTTTGTATGCACGCACTGAACACCCACTCTGATGCCACACTATTGGCCGGGCAGGACAGCTTCTCCAGAGCAAACTCGGCAAGTTGCGGCCACACATCAAGTTTGGCTGCCCAGTAGTCCAGCGGATCTTCTACCTGGGGTGGCAGAGTGCTGTCCAAGTAGGCCACCACCTGTTGGTTCAGGGACTGCTCCAGGTCCTGCTGCTGCTGGTGAGTACCTTCCTCACTAGGTGGGTGAAGGAATCTGCTCATCAACGACTCCAGACTTAGGCTGCTGCTGATGGAGCTGCTAATGCTCCTACCCCCCCCCCCCCCCACCTCCCACAGCAGCCGTGGCAGTGGTACGTGAGCGATGAGGAACCCCCCCGGTCAGACCTGTCAGAGGATGGACTATGACGCACATAGGCAGCGGCCAACTGACTACACAAGATTTCTCTATAGTACGCCAGTTTCTCCTCCCTCTCGGCAGCTGTGGGTAATCTGCGCAAGTGACTCTGAGGGACTCCCTGCCTCCATCTCCACTGTATACTGCCAAGGTGCTTCTGGGTTATCTGCCTCGTCTTAGTCATCTCCATCTACCTCCTCCGACTGCTCCTCCTCTCCTGTCACCTGAGTAGGAAAACCACTCATTTCGCCAGACACTGCTTGTGCTCCAATGTCCTCCTCCTCCAGTTCAGCCCTCACCGGACTCATGTGGCCGTGAGATGTAGTCGTCACATCTCCAGTCATCTGTCCAGACAGATTTTGCAGCATCTGTTCAGTGGAAGGACGTTATTCATCCCGTAGTCCTGGTGACTGACAAATAACGTGGCCTCCTCAAAGGGCCTCGGCAAACAACAGGTGTCACGCATGAGTTGCCACTGGCTGAAATCAAAGTTACACAGGGAAGTACTCCTGTCCGCTTGGATCATCAAATAATCGTTAATGGCCTTTCTCTGTTCATACAGTCGGTCCAACATGTGCAGGCTGGAATTCCAACGGGTGGAAACATCGCATATCAGCCTGTGTTTGGGAAGGCCGTTATGCCACTGCAGCTCGAGGAGGGTGTGTCTGGCTTTGCAGGAATGGATGAAGTACATGTACAGTTTTCTGGTCATTTTTAGAATGTCTTGCAGATGGGTGGAAGACTTCAGGAACCTTTTGACAACAAGATTGAACATGTGCGCCATGCAGGGCGCATGGACCATCCCTCCTCGGTGCAGTGCAGACACCATGTTCCTCCCATTGTCCGTCACCATGGTTCCGATTTGCAGTTGGCGCGGAGAAAGACACACATCGATTTCGTGTTGCATGACGCGGAGCAGTTCCTCCCGTGTGTGACTTCGTTCACCCAGGCAAATCAGGTGTAGAACTGCGTGACACCCCTGTGCCCTGCACATGTGGTATGATGGAGCAGCACTTAGACTTGTGGAAGCTGAGGTGGAGGAGGAGGCAGACATTGGCGCAGGAGCAGCAGTTTGACAACGTGGAGGAGAAAGCGGCGTCTCCTGTCCAAGTTGTTGGTGTGGCTGGGCAGGAAGCACATTCACCCAGTGGGCCGTAAAGGACATGTACTGGCCCTGACCTTACAGCTCCACACGTCCGTGCTGCCGTGCACCTTGGAAGACAACGATAGGCTCAAGGACTGGCCCACCTTCTGTTCTACATATTTGTGAAGGGCTGGTACTGCCTTTTTCGAAAATAAATTATGGCTTGGGACTCTCCACCTTGGCTCGGCACAAGCCATTCGATCTCTGAACGGTGCAGAGTCCACCACTTGGAAAGGGAGGGACTGAAGTACAAACAACTTGGACAGGAGCACGGTCAGCTTCTGCACCTTAGGATGGTTGGACACATACTGCTGTCTCTTGGCAATAGCTTCGGTGAACGACTGCTGGCGCCAGGAGTGGCGAGGAGCAGGAGCATCTGGATCGGTAGATGATGGGAAAGACAAACAGCTCCCTTCTGCAGAGGTGGTGGAGCCTTGACTGGCTGCAATGGCATGCATGCCACTGGGCGCTGCTGCTGCTGTGGCGGCAGGATGGACCACCCCATCTGAGACACGTTTCTCCCAGGCCATGGTGATGGTGACGCTGCATGTGTTGACGCAGGGCCGTGGCGCCAACGTTAGCTCCCTCCACGCTTCACTTTCTGCCCACAGACTCTACATATACATATGTTCGGCTCCTCTGGTGTCTTAGTAAAAAACTGCCACAATGCTGAGTAGCTGATTTTACCGCCGACGCTCCGCACTGAGTGACTACTGCCGCCGCTGCCTCGCTGAGCCCCTGTGCTGCTACTTTCTTGGACCTGCGAAGCCGGTGGTCCACCCCGTGGCCTTTTGGCTCCCGACCTTGCATTGCTGCCACCCTGCTGACTCACGGCCACACTACCGACTTGCTGGCTGCGCCGCTGCCTGATGCGCAAGCTGACACCCTCTTCTCCCGACGATGATGATGATGAAGCCCTTGCTTCACCCGACTCCCAATTGCGATCGGCTACATCATCATTTATTAGTGTTTGATCGTCACTGCTGTCCTCCTCAACGATCTTGGTATGCAGAGGCTGACCCCTCACAACATGACCTCACATGCCACTCTCCACATCAATACTTTGCCGCCTACTGCAAGAAGCAGAGGATGTCTGCCCCACCTCTTCGATGCCAAGTAGCTGCTGACTGTCCTCAAAGAGTTCATCCTCGCTGTATAGTGGCGCTGAGCCCAGACCACATACTAGTTCACTGGCTGGGGGAACTGAACGGGACGGAGGAGGGTTGAGGACAGGTAAGGGACCCTGACCTGTTCCCGGGCCATGCCAACTAAGGGTTGTGTCTGACGAACCCACTGACTCTTGGCTAGGGTTGTCAGATGTCATCTGGGAGGAAGTTGATGACCTAGTCAGCCAATTAAGAACCTTTGGGTTGCTGGTCAACACACGGCCGCTAGATGACACCGGCAGTTCTGGCCTCCCCGAGTCACCCCTGCTGCGACGTCCCCTTACTGTGCTGTGACCTGTGCTTGCTCCAGGAACGTTGTGCCACTGCCACTCGCATGTGAAGAGCCTGCCACCTCTCTGTCTGACATACTGTCTGTTAAAAAATTTACAGACTCTGTTTAATGAAGATGTCTGTATATAATAAATACACACCCTGTATTGGACTCCAAATGGACCACTAACAGGCTTCAGAAATCCCTGGATATGAAATTCCCTTCTGAAAGAACAGGTGAGATTTATATGTATATATTGGGGGAAAAAACACTCTGTATTTGACTCCAAATACAACACTAACAGGCTTGAGAGATCCCTGGATATAAAATTCCCTACTGAAAGAACAGGTGAAATTTAAATGTATATGGGGCAGCATTACACCCACCCTGGACTTAAGGAAGAATACCCCACAAACTAAAACAAAATGATAACGCTGGTAGCGTTAAATGTCTGCAAGTGAATCACTTGTGAAGCTCTTTGGCCCCAGTCGCTGATAAAAGCAGTTTCTTTCAGAATGACTTCTATGGAGGAACAGATAAAGAACGCTGGGTGAGCAACTGACAGACTTCTGGTGGTCTCCCCCCCCAATCGCTGATAAAAGCAACCGCAGCACCAGACAGACGCTTATGCCAGGACACGAGAGAAGTGTGAGGAGCTAGCGTGCCGTCCTTATTTATAGGGCTGTGACGTCACAGAAGCCCACCGGTCTCTGATTGGCTTCAAGTCTGCATATGTCATATGTCAAGTCTTCCTCCCAGAGTTCTCTGCCCCATGTCACACCATGTGCTTGCGGCCATTTTAGCAATTAAAAACACACTTCGTTCCCGCGAATCACCCTAAACTTCGGCTCCGTGCAGAACCGAAGTTTTCCTGAAATTCTAAATGAATTCCACTTCGTTAGAATCGATTCGCCCATCTCTAATGATATCTTTTCATGGAAAAACACTGAAGATAGAACTTTTATACATTGTAAAGTATTCAGTGTACGGCTTATATAACAGTGTAAATCTGGTGTGCCCTCAAAATAACTCAACACAGCCATCAATGTCTAAACTGCTGGCAACAAAAGTGAGTACACCCCTTAGTAAAAATGGACAAATTGTGTCCAATATGTGAATATTTTCTTTTGCCACCATTATTTTCTAGCTCTGTCTTAAGCTTCTCAGCCATGGAGTTCACTAGAGCTTCATAGGTTGCAGTCACTGGAATCCTCTTCCACTCCTTCATGACGACATCATGAAGCTGGTGGATGTTAGCGACCTTACGCTCCTCCACCTTCTGTTAGAGCAGGGGCCCCCAACTCCAGTCCTCAAGGCCCAATAACAGGTCATGTTTTCTGGTTTTCCTTAGCATTGCACAGGTGATTTAATTATTGTCAATGCATTCTGTGGGAGATCCTTAAAACATGACCTGTTGATGGGCCTTGAGGACTGGAGTTGGGGAACACTGCATTAGAGGATGCCCCACAGTTACTCAATATAGTTTAGATCTGGAGACATGCATGGCCAGTCCAGCACCTTTATCCTAATTTTCTTTAGCAAGGCAGTGGTCATCTTGGAGGTGTTTGGGATCGTTATCATGTTGGAATACCGCCCTGTGGCCCAAAACAGAGGGGATCATGCTCTGCTTCAGGATGTCATGTAGGCATTCCATGGTTCCTTCAATGAACTGTAGCTCCCCACAGCCAGCAGCACTCCACAGCAGCCCCAAAACCATGACACTCCAACCATCATGCTTGACTGTAGGCAAGACACACTTCTCTTTGTACTCCTCACCTGATTGCTGCCACACATGCTTGACACCATCTGAATCAGATAAGTCTATGTTGGTCTTATCAGATGACAGGACTTGGTTCCAGTAATCCATGTCCTTTGTCTGCTTGTCTTCAGCAAACTGTTTGCACTCATTTTTCCCTCTCCGCCTTCCCAGAGCCATAACTTTTTATATCTTTCCGCCTACGTAGACAAATGAGGGCTTTTATTTTGCGGGACAAGATGTTCTTTCTAAATGTGTCATTTGCCATATCATAGAATATACTGGGAAACCGCTAAATAATTCTAAGTGTGGCAAAATGTGAAAATAATTTTACTTGCGCCTTGATTGCAAGAGTTTTGTTTTTATGTCGTTCAATTTTTGATATAAATTATATGTTTTCTGTATTCTACAGGTTCATAAGAATTAGGCAATACCAAAGATGTGTGGTTTTCAAATTTTTGGTACCGTAGAAAATAAATTGCAAACATTGTCTATTTTCTGCAACCAATAACTTTTTTTGTACTAACACCTACGGACATGAGTGAGGGAGCATTTTTTTACGGGCTGAAGTAGACTTTTTATTGGTACCAGTTTGGAATGTATGAGACTTGATCAATTTTATTCCAATTTTTAGGGGACGTGAAAGGAACAAAAAATAATGCAATTTTTGGCATTTGGAGTTTTTTTTATTCTACATATGGAATAAATGATGTTATATTTTAATAGATCAGAGTTTTTCGGAGGCGTGATACCAAATATGTGTCACTTTTTTGTTATTTTATTTTTGATATGTAAACTGCCAAAAGGGGGTGATTTTAACTTTTAACATATATATATATATTTTTTACTTTAACTTTGAGTCCCCCTAGGGTGCTTCACCACTAAGGGACGTGATCACTTATACACAGGCTCAGACTGGCCTGCCGAGGAGTCGGTGGATTCCCCGGTGGGCCCCGGAGGTAGTGCTGCCACTCCCCGGGGCCCATACGCCGCATCCTGTCTCTTAACGCCCGGGCTCTGTGTCCCGAGCGTTCAGACACGAAGCCCAGGAGTCGAGGACTAAAGGGGGTCCTGGCTACCTACCTAATCTATAAAGGGGGCCCTGACTACCTACCTAATATATAAAGGGGGCCCTGACTACATACCTAATATATAAAGGGTGCCCTGACTACCTCCCTAATATATAAAGGGTGCCGTCACTAGCTACCTAATATATAAAGGGGGCCCTGGCTACCTAATATACAAAGGGGGCCCTGGCTACAACTTGCCCTACATATATAAAGGGGGCCCCTTTTTTTGCCCCTTTACCTTTAAACCCTAAAAAATATAAAAGGGGGAGCAAAAGGGCCCGGGCTACCTTTAACCCCTTCTAAAATAAAAAGGGGGAGCCCCTAACTAAAACCCTACCAATATATAAAGGGGGCCCTAGCTTACCTATAAAATATAAAGGGGGTCCCTTTTGGGGCCAAAACCCAAAATGGGGGCCTAATATTATAAAAGGGGTCCCTGGTAAACTACATGCAAAAAATGTTAAAATAAAAAGGGGCCCTGACTACCAAACCTAAATGTATAAAAAAAGGTGGCCTGACTACCTGCCTAATTGCATAAAGTGGAGCCCGGGCCCTACCAAATATAAAACCCTAAAAAAAGGGGGCCCGGGATTTTAAAAAACCCTGCTAATAATGCATAAAGGGGCCTGGACTACTTAAATATACAAAGGGGCCCTGCCCAAAAAACCTGCCCTACATAAATAAAGGAGGCCTGACTACCTACCTAATATATAAAGGGGCCCTGGTCCTCCTACCCTAATATCCTATATAAAGGGGGCCCTAGCTACCTAATATATAAAGGGGGCCATAGCTACCTAATATATAAAGGGGGCCCTGACTACCTGCCTAATATATAAAGGAGGCCCTGACTACCTGCCTAATGTATAAAGGTGGTCCTGACTACCTGCCTAATGCATAAAGGGAGCCCTGACTACCTAATATACAAAGGGGCCCTGACTACCTGCCTAATGCATAAAGGGGGCCCTGACTACTAATATACAAAGGGGGCCCTGACTACCTGCCTAATATATAAAGGAGGCTCTGACTACCTACCTAATATATAAAGGGAGCCCTGGCTACCTACCTAATATATAAAGGGGGCCCTAGCTACCTAATATATAAAGGGGGCCCTGGCTACCTGCCTAATATATAAAGGGAGCCCCGGCTACCTGCCTACTTTATAAAGGGGGCCCAGACTACCTAACTAATGTATAAAGGGGGTCCTGGCTACCTCCCTCATCTATAAAGGGGGCCCTAACTACCTGCCTGATGTATAAAGGGGGCCCTGACTACCTACCTAGTAAATAAAGGGGGGCCCTGACTACCTACCTAATATATAAAGGGGGCCCTGGATACCTGCCTAATGTATAAAGGGAGCCCTGACTACCTGCCTAATATATAAAGGGGGCCCTGACTACCTACCTAATATATAAAGGGGGCCATAGCTACCTAATATATAAAGGGGGCCCTGACTACCTGCCTAATATATAAAGGGGGCCCTGGCTACCTGCCTAATGTATAAAGGGGGCCCTGGCTACCTGCCTAATATATAAAGGGTGTCCTGGCTACCTGCCTAATGTATAAAGGGAGCCCTGACTACCTGCCTAATATATAAAGGGGGCCCTGGCTACCTGCCTAATGTATAAAGGGAGCCCCGGCTACCTGCCTACTTTATAAAGGGAGCCTTGGCTACCTGTCTACCATCTAAAGGGGGCCCTGACTACCTGCCTACCATCTAAAAGGGGCCCTGACTACCTGCCTACCATCTAAAGGGGGCCTTGACTACCTGCCTACTTTATAAAGGGGGCTCTGATTACCTGCCTACTATGTAAAGGGGGCCCTGACTACCTGCCTATTATCTAAAGGGGGCCCTGACTACCTGCCTACTTTATAAAGTGAGCCATGGCTACCTGCCTACCATCTAAAGGGGGCCCTGACTACCTGTATACTATCTAAAGGGGGCCCTGACTACCTGCCTACGGTATAAAGGGTCTTTGGCTACCTGCCTAATATATAAAGGGGGCCCTGACTACCTGCCTACCATCTAAAGGGGGCCCTGACTACCTGCATACTATCTAAAGGGGGCCCTGACTACCTGCATACTATCTAAAGGGGGCCCTGACTACCTGCATCCCATCTAAAGGGGGCCCTGACTACCTGCCTACTATGTAAAGGGGGCCCTGACTACCTGCATACTATGTAAAGGGGGCCTAACTACCTCCAGACTATCTAAAGGGGGGCCCTGACTACCTCCAGCCTACATAACTGGGGACCAACAACACCTACCTACAGCCTAACTAACTGAGACTCACCAACCGTGTACAGGGCCCCAAATAGGGGCCCACCCCCTACGGGAAAGTGGCCCTATATACCTTACTTGGGCCTACCCACCAACCTACCTGGGGCCAGCCTACCAATTTATCCAGCGGGGGTCTACCTACCTAAATAAGGCCTATCTAGCTACCTGGGGCCTTGCTTATTCGCCTACCTACCTAGGGTCTTGCCTACCTACCTAGTAATATTATTAGGAGGGAAGCAGTCCATAGCTGTAGCATAATCTCCAGGGGGTTAGTCCTCTCCCCACCCTCCAACCCCTTAGGAGGCTGTGCCTCTAAGCTATGGCTTGTACCTGCTCTCCCACCCCTTGGAAATTTGTTCAGAGGTGGGAATAGGTAAAGAGATGCTGGAAAAGTGAGGATTCTAAGATATTTGTGCAAATTCTGCAGGGTTGAGTGGTGGCCGGGACAAGTCATCATGGCGATGAGGAACGGATGGAGAAGAAAAAGGTAAAAGAACGATTCATGAGAAAAGAAAACGACTCATTGGAGATGACGTCTCCTATGAGTCCCTGGATGTCAGGGGTTATTTTACTTCTAGACTGGATCTGTGCTGTATTCACTGTAATGAGATGTGACCTGAGCTGGTGTCTGACCACTATGTGGTCTCTATATGGCGGTGTTGTAGGTTAGACCTGAGCTGGTGTTGGACCACTATATGGTCTCTATATGGCGGTGTTGTAGGTTATACCTGAGCTGGTGTCTGACCTCTATGTGGTCTCTATATGGAGGTGTTGTAGGTTATACCTGAGCTGGTGTCTGACCTCTATGTGGTCTCTATATGGCGGTGTTGTAGGTTATAACCTGAGCTGGTTCTGACTCTATGGGTCCTATACGTGTTGTAGTATACCTGAGTGGTGCTGACTATATGTGGTCTCTATGTGGTGGTGTTGTAGGATATAACTGAGCTGGTGTCTGACCTATTTGTGGTCTCTATGTGGTGGTGTTGTAGGTAATACCTGAGCTGGTGTCTGACCTCTGTGGTCTCTATATGATGGTGTTGTAGGTTATACCTGAGCTGGTGTCTGACCTCTATGTGGTCTCTATATGGTGGTATTGTAGGTCATACCTGAGCTGGTGTCTGTCCTCTATGTGGTCTCTATATGGTGGTGTTGTAGGTTATACCTGAGCTGGTGTCTGACCACTATGTGGTCTCTATATGGCGGTGTTGTAGGTTATATCTGAGCTGGTGTCTGACCACTATGTGGTCTCCACTTGGCAGTGTTGTAGGTCATATCGGCGCTAGTATAGTGGCAGAGTACATGTGTCCCTGATTGTAAAAGTGAGGGAACACCTGACCCTGTGAAAAGAGTTACACTTTTACTTGCTGGTGTTTATTTTAGAAGGTGGTGAGGTATGTGACCAAGGGAAAAGTGGAGGTATTGTACGTCGGCTGGTGGTGGGTGGTGGGATATGGATGTAGCTACTTAGCCATGTGTCTATGATATGAGACTGACATATGTGTGAGACAGATAGATATGTGACTCACTTGGTATTAATGTGTACTACACAATACAGTTCTTTTTTGCACTCTGTATTATGTGGTAAAATGGGCACATTTATGTCCGAGAGGCCGGTAATATTTTCAAGTACAGAAGCTGTAGGGTGGGCCCCAAAGATCAATTCCCCTGTGGGCCCCAGACCCCCTAGTCCGACACTGCTTATACAGCCTCATGCCTTGGAATACAATGCATTAGGGTGTACAAAGATGTCTGTGACAGGAAGTAGTGAAACAAAAAACATGGTGCCAATTGAAGCCTTCACAAGACTTCAAGTTGCCATGTTAGGCGATCTGGTCCCCACGATCTCGCCATGGGGGCCCCGATCAGAGTGGGGAACAGTGCACAGATTAAACCGTGCAGGATGGCATTAAGCCTTACTTATACGTCCAATATCGGTAAGGGGTTAACATTTTGAATAAATCATAACAGTAATAAAAAAAAGACCTCACAATTTTCCATAACCAACTAAGGTAAAACCAGCAGCTGCATGCTAATACTATTAGAATGGGAAGGTCCATGGATATTGGTCTCTTCCAACCCTAAAAATATAAGCCTGCAGCTGTTCTAGAAGCGAATCATCACATTAGAGAGTCCGCCTCTGATGTTAATCTGATTTTTCCCACTCATGATGTATTGGGTAGTAGTGACAGGGAATTAGTGTCAGCCTTGAGAATGAAATTAAAAAAAAAACACTCGCTTTTGTCACTAAAATACGTTTTTTCTTATGGATTTTACTGCTAATTGTGTTATCTCTTTTGCTGCTAAAAAATACAGCTTTTTACCGATTTTGGCACTAAAATATGGCTTTTTACGGATTTTGGCGCTATTAAATTTCTCTCTTTTTTTGCTGTTAAAAATCAGTTTTTTACGGATTTTAGCGTCAAAATCTGTAAAAAAAAAAAAAAAGGACTTTAGTGCCAAAAGCTGTAAAAAAACCCAACTTATCTTTAGCGTCAGAAGTGAGATAACTATCAATGCCAAAATCTGTAAAGAAAAGGATTTTAGTGCCAAATCCATAAAACAATTTATTTTTAGCGGCAGAAGCGAGAGAACTTTATTAGCGAAAAAATCTTGAATTGCGCAAATATCGTTAGCAACAAAAGCATGATCACTTTAGTATGAACGAGGACACATCGGTCACTTGCAGAATTGTAACACTCGCTATAGGTGGAACTTTAATCTCCTGGAAGGGGTGGGGTTCATTCCCAAAAACGTCCGGCCCTTTTCATAGACTTCAATAGTAAATTTTCTGCCCAGCTCTGCCGTTTTTTGCAACATGTTGCAAAAGATGACCAGTAAAATTAAACGAGCAGAAAAAAGACGTTCTGTGGAGATAACGCTTCTACGATAGAGTCTATGGGAGCTATTTTATGGCAATTTTTAGAGCATTTTCAGAAAACGAAAAACGCTGAAATAACAGACATTTTTCTGTGTAGAGGAGACAGAGTTTTACTCTTCAATCACCGGTTTAAGGTACAGCACATTTGAACAAAATATAAACAAAATCTTCAGCTGTCTAGGTACTAGCTAAACACATACCCTTTCTACCAGTAGTCTTGGCCTACTGCCCAGCACCACAAACAGTCATGCCCAAAGTCCTCACCAGACTCAACTAGTTCAGACCTCCTTCAGGCCTTGGAGAACTAGTTCAGACCTCCTTCAGGCCTTGGAGAACTAGTTCAGGCCTCCCTCAGGCCTGGGGGAACCAGGTAACTCTTCTTAGCTTTGCTGTTGCTCCAACTTCTGGTAGCCAAACACACCTCACTGGTGTCTGGATTAAGAGGCTTTTAAGGTCTCTAAAAACCTGCCAAAAGCTAAACTGGATTGTGGAACATCTTCCCACCCAACATTACATCTGTTCTGGAAAAGCCAGCCCGTGTTTTGTCACATAGCAGCTATTTTAGCGGCTACTGCAAGTGTCAGTAACTTAGGGTTACTGACCCAATCGCTGGCTTTTCCCCACCGAGGGCCAGCATGTCAGTGGCACATCTCTTGCAGGGCTGCAAACTACCTAGTGGCAGAAACATGCGACCAGCTGAGGTCACTCTGCCACATATCCCCCCCTAATGACAAAGGCCTAAGGCCTTTTCATCTGCATAATCAACCCTTGATGATCAAAGCACCTACATAGGGGAACCACTTTACATAAGTCACACTGCCCTCTATTTCTCAGGACCCTCTTCCAAAACTCAGGGGAACTGTATTCCACTTTCACACCGACATGCAGAACCTTTATATTTTCCTTGCCACTCTCTGTAACTATCTGGTTTCAATTTTTGCTCAGATTACGAGTTATCCATATCCTCTCTTTGCCGCCTCTCATCATTGAGAACCTGGTCTATTTCAGTAGCTATACCACTCACAACACTTGCAGTGTTTAGGTTACACAAGTCATTCACCTTTTTTCCACAAAAAGTTGCAGAGGACACCTGGTTGCCATTTGCAACTGCATTTAGTTCAATAGGGAATGGCAGCACAACTCTACAACTGGGTATCACCCACAGGACCCATATCTTCTGCAATACTCTTAGCCACATTAACCCCCAGGGACATCCTTGAGCTAGTCTCCTTTACTGCTTTGGCTGTAGCCAGGGCCGCCGATAGGGCAGTACAACCGGTACTGCTCTACCGGGCCCGGCCGTTCTGTGAAGCCACAAGGGGGCCCACCGCCTGGTAGCAGGCTCCTCCCCTTGTTTCACAGAGGCCATCTTGATTGCATGCACGTCCTTGCGATGAGGAATACAATTAAGATGAACGGCGGAGCAGGGAGAGCTGTGCACTCCCTGCCGTACATAGCTTTGCATACAGTTTAGTAGTGCTCGACATACCAGATATTATATCATATAGGTGCTCGGTATAAATAAAATGCCAGTAATATTAAGTATATACCCGCACACAAAACTCTTCATCGTTTTTACAAAGGCGCCTTTTCCTATTGCTTCTCCATGTCATGGACACACAAATAAGTTTACCAAAGTTTACCTGCGCCTCAATAAAGACTAAGAATATACAATGGGCGACTTGTCTGATGAAGGTCCTATGGGAACCGAAAACGTTTATGTATATGGAATGAATCAGTCGTTGTACCACATGAAACTTCGTTTTGAATGCTAAAGGATTATGCTAATAAAATTTTGTACATAAGTTTGCAGGCGGCGTGATGTGAGTGACGTCATCGCGACGCCTGCCGAGCTTCCTGTCCCTGCTTCTTTAGGCTTGGGGTCGGGAGCGGACGGAGACCCGGGGGAGCGTGGCAAGGTGAGTACTTACCTACAGGGGGGCCCTAAATTAGTACTGAGGGGGCCCTAACATTAAAGAAGGGGACCCTAACATTAAAGGAGGGGGCCCTATCCTACAGAGGGGGGCCCTATCCTACAGAGGGGGCCCTAACACTTAAGGAGGGGGACCTATCCTACAGAGGGGCCCTAACACTAAAGGAGGGGGCCCTATCCTACACAGGGGGCCCTATCCTACAGAGAGGGCCCTATCCTACAAAGGGGCTTCTATCCTACAGAGGGGGCCCTAACACTAATGGAGGGGGCCCTATCCTACAGAGGGCGCTCTAACACTAAAGGAGGGGGCCCTATGCTACAGAAGGGGCCCTATGCTACAAAGGGGGCCCTATCCTACAGAGGGGGCCCTATCCTACAAAGGGGCCTCTATCCTAAAGGAGGGGGCCCTAACACTAAAGGTGGGAGCCCTAACACTAAAGGATGGGGCCCTATCCTACACAGGGGGCCCTATCCTACGGAGGAGGCCCTAACACTAAAGGAGGGGGCCCTATCCTACAGAGAGGGTCCTAACACTAAAGGAGGGGGCCCTATCCTACAGAGGGGGCCCTAACACTAAAGGAGGGGACCCTATCCTACAGAGGGGGCCCTTAACTACTAAGGAGTCCCTAAGGTACAGAGGGGCCCTAACCTACAGGGGGTCCTAAACTACAGAGGGCCCTAAGCTACAGTGGGGTCCCCAAGCTACCGACATGGGAACCCCAAGCTACCTAGCTACTGACAGGGGACTCCAAGCTACCTAGCTACTCACAGGGGGCCCAAACCTATGTAGCTCCCCATAGGAGATCCTAAGCTACCTATTTACCGCCCAGGGGCCCAAATGTATCTACGTACTGACTGGGAGGCTCCTAATCTACCTGTCTACCTACTGGGGGGGCATAGTTACCAGGGGGTAATTATTACCAGTTGGGCCACTATGGATGGGGAGTTTGTACATGCGGGGGGGCACACAAGTGGGAAAATGATAAAAAAGTGAGGAGTCTCAGGTGTTTGTGATGTAAATTCTGCAGGGACGAGTGGTGGACGGAGGAAGTCATCATGGAGATCTGGACCGAACAGAGAAGAAAAGGGAAAGTGAACGACTCATCAGACACAACGTCACCTGTGAGGCCCTAAATGTAAGTAAACTATTTGCAAAGCACCTGTGTACCTGGTATCTACCACTATAGGGTCACTGTATGGAGGAAGTATTGGATTTGGTGTAAGGATTTATATTTAGTGATGATGTGGTGGTATTATTAGGTGCTTATATATTGTTGTTGTTTGGTGATATTGGTCTTAGTATGCTGATTTGTTCAGTAACATTATGGTGGTGTTAGTCAGTATATGGTTTGCTATTTAGCGGTATTATTTGGTCTTTGTATGTTGTTGTTTGGCAGTATTGGTCTGGATATTTTGGTTTGGTCAGTAACATAGTGGTGACATGTGGTGATCATGTGGTGGTATTTGCTGGCCCTTGTAAATGTATTAACCCACAAAATACAGATAAACTGTACATTGTAAAATCCCAAAACAATGGAGCAATTGTATTTTTCTTCATCACAGGTCCTTTATACTGCACTGCTGACCCTGCCCTGTCATGTGACTGATCACATGGTGGTGATATCCTCGCAGGTCCTTCACCCACCACTGCTGGCCCTGCCCCCTCAGTTGTTGCCGGGCAGCAGATACAGGGCAGGTCCCGGTGGTGCAGTCTCTCTGGTGCTCGCTGTTATCAGGCAGCAGATTTCCCAGCATTCCCGGGGGCAGGTGAGCTTACCTGGGAGGTTTGTGTGGTTTCCTTGTCTCGTACAATCATATCTGTAGCAGGAGACGTAACCTTCACCCCTTCCCGTCAGTGTAATGTTATGAGGAATCTCCAGGGTGAGGTGATAACTGAGGGGCAGGAAGGGGTCAATGAGGAGCAGCCGAGAGTTTCCAGAACCTTCTCCCACATTCCTCTATAACCTGCTGCTGACAATAGACTGCGACCCGCAGCTGCTGCAGAACCTCTTGTGATGGGCGGCCATGTCTCCTCTGCCGAGACGCCCTGAAGAGGACGCCTCCATTATTCTGACCCTTCTGGAAGGTTCTTCTCCTCTCTGTATATTTCCTGGGTGTCTGTGAGGGTCGGGCTGGAGAAGTTCAAGACCAGGTCCTTGTCAGGAGAGATGATTGTGAGGAGAGAGGAGCGGGCAGGTTGGGTTTCATCCCTGGAGCTTCTGTTCTTGTTTTATTCCAATCGCTGTGATGAATCACCCTCCCCCAGTATCAGCCGTATGTCAGGTCCTCACTGTCTGGGGAAATGGCTTCATATTGCTCTTCTCACCTGTGAGCACCAATGGTCCCTTCCTGGTATTGAGTTGTGGAACTTAATGGATGAATGTAACGAGCTCGGGAGACGAATGTAATTTTTTGACAAGAATCAATCTAGTTTTTTGTCCTCATTGGGTGTGTGCGTCTGGGGGGGATTATAGAAAAGTAGACAAAGAAGGCTTAAAGGGGTTGTCTCGCTACAAGGATTGCTGCTTTTTATGTTAAAGATCTTGCAAAAACAAGTCACTTTGCAATATGTGTCCATTAACAGTGTCCTACCTATTCCTAGATATACCCTCTTGTATGAGCTGCATCAGCTCCTCAGGTCGCTATAGCTACAGATCTGTTCGATCTCTCATGATAGGTTGCCAACACTGGTTGCTATAGCTACAGACCTGTTCAATCTCTCTTGATAGGCTGCAAGCACTGGTTGCTATAGCTACAGACCTGGCTTCTACTGCAGTCTAGTGGAGGTCTGGAAACACACCCCTGAATTCAAAGTGAAACCAAGAAAACAGGACTGAGGTCAGATGAATCGATATAGTGAGACAACCCCTTTAATGCCAGAAAGTGTAAGTACTAAGACCTGTGTATGTTATTTTCTTGTTTATCTAATTTGTTTTAAGTTAGTTTATTCTTGGGGTATGTTCACATAACGCGCACTTTTAAAACACCCATCATATAGCGGCACGCACAGCGCCCCCCACTATACACCAGCATTCAGCCTTGTGAATTCACCTTTATTAAGGTCAGGAATTCATCAGAAGTACAGCGCGTGATCAGCTAGTGATTCCCAGAGAAGATTAAGCTGCTACGGTAGATACAGGGCTGTCAGCACATTGCTTCTAAAGAAGACACAACGTGGAAGTTAAAAACAATATTGTTTCCCTCATAGTTCTCTCCTTTTTGGGGTGAGCATACAATTTCTGCAAGAAGAGCATAATACCCATCTATAGGAATCAGAGGGGTAATCCTCTCCCTGCATCTGAGATCCCTACTCTGAGTCTTCACCATGGTGTTACCCCTGAAGGTGGAGATTATTATTATTATTTATTTTAAAGCGCCATTGAATCCAGGGCACTGTACATTTGAGGAGGGTTACATACATAACATATGTCAAACAAGTACAATGATAGCGTTGAATGACTTACAACTGGTACAGAGGGAGAGAGGACCCTGCCCGTGAGGGCTTACAATCTATAAGGAGGGAGGGGAACATATCAGGGGTTTGAGGTCGAGTCCCATTGTGGTTATACTCACTTCCTTTTATATCATTAGTTACACACCTATCAGGTGTCCCCAATTCCATCAAGAATCCACAAAACCCACTCCTTAATTCCACTCTCCTGCAACACACTATTAATAAATGATGTCTAAAGCTGCACCATAACCCTAACTAACAATCCTCAGACAAAGGAATAGCTCCTTTTCCATTATCAAGTCTGGTGGAAACCCCACCTACAACGGGAAAGCCTTTTATTTTTACAGCAAATTATTAATTTCCAGTGAGGGATCCAAAGCCTCCTACTTGGGTAATCGTCCCTAATCTAATGGACACAGGACAAATAAGGCTCCGTTTTGACACCCTCTGCAGCGGGTGGCACTTGTAGACAGAGGTGAGAAATCACAATTTAAAACGTCATGCCTGACCTCCCCGACATGTTTCACCAGCTAACCTGGCTTCATCGGGGGTTAGGGTCGGTCCCAGGGTGGTCTAAGTTCACTTCTTTTATATCATGTTAGGTTTACACACCCTATTCAGGTGCTCCCCAATTAGCCATCAGAGAATCCACAAAACCCACTCCCCCTTCCACTCTCCTGCACACACACTAATAATATGTGCTGCTAAAGCTGCCACCATACTCCCATAACTAACAATCCTCAGACAAGTTCACCATCTCCATGGCGCGCTTACGCCCCATCTTACCGTACTGCCCGCGTGCTGTATCAATAGACATTTCAGCCCTGACTGTGAAGGACTTCCGTCCCATTTCTCTCATATTATTGCCTCTGCGTGGCTCACCGAGAACGGACTAAGCAGAATAGGTGTTACATTCCACAGCACACTACCAGCTTTATCAGCTCCCATAAACCCCTTCTCTTCCATGTCTAATATGCATATTCATTGGAAATATAAACTCCATTGTACTGTACACTATTGTCATATAAACTCCATTGTACTGTACACTATTGTCATAGTCTCTTCCCATAAAGCACTTCTCCTTTATATGTAATATATATATTCATTTTAATAAAGCTGCAGGCCCTATGCTTAGCCCACCCTCCCTCCTGCAGTTTCACCTCCCACCTTCCCCATTCAAGATTTTTTCTTACAGGTCACGGCTAGCCACCTAATTCATTATGTCACGATGGGATCATGCAAAATTGTTAGTGCATTCATACTCTATTGCATCTGCATACATCTGTACTGTATATATTGTATTCAAGATTATGTGGGTTCAACTGAGGACAGTGAATACTAGATGCCCCGTAATAAGCCCCTATCATAAAGTTTAACATTGTCACAATAAGTACTCCCTTTGTTTATCCCATCATTGAGAATGGGGATCTTTAAAACATTGAGGAGGCATTGGATGTAGCCTTAAGATTGTTTTTGATAAGCTTTATTGCCCGTCTGATAGTAGGCTTATGGTTCATCTGTAAACTAATAGTGAATCAACGAGAGGTATAGGCTGGCAGCGCTTAGGTGAGTTTCAATCTTGCTTGATTGGCGTCGGCGCATGCGCAGGCATATCGCCGGCGTGTGTGGGATACTTTGAGCGCCGCAAGCTTAGGGGAACCAAGCATATCAACATGTGAAGTCGGGTGTTCGGTATTATTGCCGGCCACTTCCGGGCAGACATATCCGGACATGCGTACCTGAGCATTGGGAACGCCGCACATAGCAAGGCAATACAGGTAGGATTTATACCGAAAACCGCAACATGCATATTAATAATAACACGGGCATTATCACAATACATGATAGGGGCTCTAGAGTGTATATAAAGGGACCTGGATAAACTGTCCCGCCTCCCTTACATCGTGGGTGCCAGCGCATGAAGGATCTGTGAGGAACATTATCATCAATACCTCACAGAATTAAGCTAAGTATCTATTTATCTGCTTTATCATTGGGCCTAATAAGGCTCAAGTTTTTGGAATGATGCATGATATTACAGCAATTGATTCTACAGCAATTTTATTTTGATCCCCTGACGAACCCTATATAGTAGGGAGAAACGCGTCGGGAAATGCTGGGGATACATTTCAGTATGCTATGCAGATTTAGGGATTCTATCTGTCGTATATAGTGGAGCCGCCCTTTTTGGGGCGATTACCCCGCTGACAGGTAGTATATAGTACACTGCACCTTATAAGTTTGTGTTGGTAGGTTTATAGGGGTATAAGTTGTTATTTTAAGTAGTATTTATTAAAAGTTATATTTTAACAGAGAAATTTATTCTTTGCAGTGATAAGTAGTTGAAACTCTCTGTCCATATAGTTTTTGTAGATTTTTAGTGTTATTCATATTACCATAGAATATACTGGGAAACCGCGAAAACATTCCAAGTGGGGCAAAATTTGAAAAAAGACATACTTGTGCCACGTTTGCATTTTTTTCTTTTTAGGGAGTTCACTCTCCGGTATAAATGATGTGTTCTTTGTATTCTGTAGGTTGATATGATTCCGGCAATACCAAACATGAAGGGTGGAGCCATTTTCCATGACCAGTAACTTTTTTGTAACCTACAGACTTGAGTGAGGATAATTTTTTGCGGCTGAAGTGTACTTTCTATTGGTACCAGTTTGTGATACATGCAACTTTTTTGATCACTTGTATTCCAATTTTTAGGGGACATGAAATTACCAAAAACTGCAATTTTGGTGTTATTTTTCTTCTACGGTGTTCAGCATACGGGATAAATCATTACCTATTTTAATATATCAGACTTTTTCCGACTCGTCGATTCCAAATATGTGTCACTTTTTTTTTTTCGTAAAATGGCAAAATGGGGGTGATTTGAACTTTTAAATTTATTTTTTTACACTTTTTTTCACTTTAACATGAAGTCCCCCTAGGTTGCTTTACCATTAGGTGGTGAGATCATTTATACAGCCTATTGCATTGTATAGATAATATGGCGGGTTCACTGCTTCTTACCATGCCAAGTGGATGTCATGGCTTCAGGTGCCTAGTGAACGTCTCCACAGCTGCCATGTTACCGCTCCTATTAAAATACAATATCATTTATGCCATGCTGTGAGTAAGAGAATAAAGATTCCCAACACCAAATTTGTTTTTATTTAAGTAAGTTGCCTCTCCAAAAAATTGAAATAAGGAGTAATCAAAAAGTTGCTTGTATTCCAAAATAGTACCAATAAAAACAACACTTCAGCCCACAAAATAATGAGCCTCACTGGGTTTGTTAAAAAAAAAATTGGTATCTGTCACGGATCACGCCTAGGCCCATGCCTCCATGGCTGCTCTGGTCCTTGCACCTGCTGCTGTGAACTCACCTATCCTTGCCCCTGCTCCTGTCTGTAATCCAGCACGCACTTGCACCGTGTGAATTCCTGTACACGTGAGCGCAGGTCAGCTCTCAGTCATTTAAAGGCACAGTAACCTAATTATCTACCTCTGCTTCAGCTCATTGATGTTAACCCTTGAGTTACCCGCATATATCTACTGCTGCTACCCTGCCAATGTACCAGTCCGTTACCTGCCTGGGACTCTGCTACCGGTCTACAGCTACACCTGCTGTTACTTCTATCTGCACCCGGTGTTCTTCGTCCAGCACTTCGGCTGTCACCGGGAGTAGCCACGTCAAGGGTTACCACCTAGATGTATCTCGGTGAAGACCAGGGGCCTCTTAGACTCTGCCCCCTGATGTGGTCTCCACTGTTCCATCTATGCTCATGGTGGCCAAGAGGTTCCACAAATACCATGTGTCTGCTGTGTCTGTCCTAATTGACCTGTTGGAACGTGACAGTATCACTGGAATCATACAAGTTATTGATGACAAAGTTTATCAATGAGCAAAATAGTTCTGAATAGTCCAAATATAGAGCTTTTACACCTCTCCTGTTCACTGTCCATTCTCTTCTGATAAGACGTCTGGGTCAATCAGGTTACAGGATTCTCTAAGCTGTTCGAGCTTCTCCTTTCTGAAGATCCTCATGACATCGTCACATTTCCTTTACCCTCCACCGTCCCCTCCCTGCTGACCCTTCCCCTCATGTGACTGATCATTCGGTGCTGACTTAATCAAAGGTCCTGGAACCGGTTGAGCAGTCGCTGCTCTCTTGTGCTCGCTGTTATCAGGCAGCACATTTCCCAGGATTCCCACGCTCAGGTAAACTTACATGGGATGTTTGTGTGCTCTTTGCATTTCCTCTTTTACTAGTCTCATACAATAATATCTAGGAGTGGTTTTGGCCTCGTTGTAGGAGTCGTAACTTTTACCACTTCCTGTCTGTGTATAACTTGATAGAGGTGATTGCTGTCAGCAGGTTGGGCCCGTTGTCACACAGGACTATGTCTGGCCTGAGTTTGTGCGATGTCAGCTACGTTTCTTCATGGGCCTGCAGAGGCCGCCGCAGCGCTTGGCCTGGGAGGCTGGGCTTGCCTAGACAGCTGAGCTTCAGCACAACATGGCAGCACTATAAGGGCATGTTCACACGGCCTTTTTGGATGAGGCTTTGGACGAGGTTTTCGGAGCGTTTTCTCGACCAAAGCCTTATCCAAAACGGCCCCAGTTCATTTCACTGATTCCTATGTAAAACCTCGTTGTAGTTCACACACGACAAGGTTTTTACACGCTTCTTTGGAAGCAATGAAAAAGAAGTGTCATGTCAATTCTTGAAGCGTGTTGTAGGCGCGGTTTTCGGTGCGGTTTTTAGCGAGGTTTTGGCGCGTTTTTGCCGTGGTTTTTGTCCTGGCTATTCATTTGTATGGGTGAAAACCTCGTCGAAAACCTGATCTAAAACCTGACCAAAGCCTTATCAAAAACCTTGCGTGAAGAAGCGTGTTTCAGGTGACGTTTTGATGTGGTGGACGAGGTTTTGGGCGAGGAAACGCTCCGAAAACCTTATCCAAAAACGCCGTGTGAACATGCCCTAAGGTGTGTGGCTTTTGGGAGGTACTGATGTTGATGTTGACATTGCAGATGGGGGTTGAAAGCAGGGATGTACAGTATGAGCAGGATTCCCCTGCAACTCTTGGTAGTACCAAGGCATGAAGAGGTGTACCCTTTGTTAATTGATGCCAGTTTTGGTCTGGGCCACCGGTCTCCAGTGGGCCCTGGGACTGACACATATACTCAAAGTTTCCAAATGTATGCGCGTCAGATGGATCCACATACAGAAAGAAATAAGCTGCGGAGCTCGGAGCCCACTAGGGAATTATCAACTGTCCAAATCTTTGCGGAAAGCTGTATGCACGTCGTCAAGACATGCATACAATTAAATACCATTGCCGATGATTACTGTGGGCTACAGGCAAAGCCTACGGCCCACAGTAGTGAGCAAGGCTTGGAGCTTTTTACCTAGGTGTTGGCGTGGTAACGTCACGTTCCCCACACCAGACACAAGCTCCCGGCCCAAGCTGCTCGGCACAGAAACGGGGAGAGAGGGGAGTATTTTTTTAGAGGATTTTCATACATACCTTCAGGGGATGTATTACTACCTACACGTACTTATAGGAGGTCTATCTCCCTAAAAGGGCTCTATACATGTACCAAAAGGGGGATTATATTTCTACAGGGGGCATGTTTATCTATAGATAAGAGGGTCTATATACCTACCTACAGGGGCTCTAAATACCTACCTACAAGAGGTATGTACAGTCATATGAAAAAGTTTGGGCACCCCTATTAATCTTAATCATTTTTAGTTCTAAATATTTGGGTATTTTCAACAGCAATTTCAATTTGATATATATAATAACTAATATTGACCATTTTGTGTTAGTACAATAAACCTCATTTCAATCCGGAAATATTACTGTGTCCATAAGTTATTAGATATATCAAATTGAAATGGCTGTTGCAAACACCCAAATATTTAGAACTAAAAATGATTAAGATTAATAGGGGTGCCCAAACTTTTTCATATGACTGTATATACCTACAGGGGGCCTACCTATCTACAGGTGGTCTAACTACTTAGAGAAGCCTACCAACCTACTGGGGCCTATATATTTATTTACAGGGAAGTCAAGCTACCTACAGGGGGCCTATTCATCTACCTACAGGGGTCTTTACACTTGCAGGGGGCTTACCTACTTACAGGGGACCTATATTTTTATCTACAGGTGTCTACTTACCTAAAAGGGGCCTATGTACTGACCTACAGGAGGTCTTTATGTCTACCTACAGGGCATCTACCTGAATATACGGAGCAATATATTTATCAACATGTATCTGGTATAGCTATCTACAAGGGATTATATACACGTACCTTAAGGGGGCCTATATGCTTATCAAAAGTTGTCTATATACCTTACTACCAATGGCCTATTGTGACACCTCACTTGTGTCCGGACGGCATCTTGGACCGTCCTGGGGGTACTTTAACTCCTGGATCGCCGCTTTCAGAAACAGAATGGCACTCAGACACAGGGCTTCAGTTTAAAACTGACCTCAACCAGCTTTATTGAGGCACAGAAGAAACAAACAATACAAACAAAACCTCAGGCCGTCTGGCCACTGACTAAACACATTAGTCCCTCTCTATACGTGGTCTGGACCTAGTGTCCAGTACCACCAATGCACCTCAGAAGTCACCAACCGGTAAGGGCTTCCATCAGGCTCTTGGGGGCCAGAGCTCTCTCCTCAGCTCTGCTGCTTCACTGTCCAGGTAGCAGACCACGCCCCCTGATCACCTGGAGAGACAGGCTTTTTATAGGCCTGTTAATCCTGGACCTGGAACGTGGGAACAGCCACCCACCCATCTGCAGCTGTTCCAGAAAAGCCAGCTCATAATGGCTAGGCATCAGCTGTACTAGCTATATGCGTCAGCAACCTAGTGTTGCTGACTGACAACCACTGGCTTCCCCCACCGAGACCAGGCCCTCAGTGGCACGTTTCCACCAGGTCCCTCCACCTAGTGGCAGCACCATGTGACCACCTATGGTCGCTCTGCCACATATCCCCCCCACTTTTATAAAGGCCGTAGGCCTTGATCACTCTGTACAACCCGTCCTCCAGGGTCAAATCTCCTACACAGGGCCACTGTCTTCTCCACATTGTCAGGGGCAGAGACAACATTTTCCACGCACTGTTCAGCTGTGGGCTCACACCATGCACTCATCCCACCATGAGCAACCGACAGGTCATAGCCACTTAATACCAGTGGCAAAACGCATACATGCTGTGCAACAATACCACCACCTTCAGCCCATATGCCGACAAGGTTACTACTGACAACCTCATTACCAGCACCACCAGACCTAGTAGCCTTTTTCCCTATATAGACTAGCTTGGTATTGGGCCCACTTGGCAGTTTCTTCCATATTTTAAGTCTCATATAAGCCGGAGACCTTTGGTTGGATCCAGCAACCACACTAGCTTCACCAGAGGCAGTAATGACATCACCCCTCTCAGGGTCACTGTCCTCCATAACCATCTCTAAGGGAGAACTTTCAGTATACCTGCTAGTTATCTCTGGGGTACTGCTGACAATCGCTACATATAGGAAACCCTTGCCATTTACCTCAGCTTTACGACTGGGGATTTCCTTACCATCTGAGGGTTCAAACACAGTTACCGGCCCCTCACTAGCGCCTGTGCAAACCCTATTCTCACAATTTCCATTCCTACAATCACTGCAGTCTTTGTGACCACTGCAGTTAAAGCTACTGGAAATACAGCCGTCATTGGAGCCAGTGAACTCAGCTGCGCTACGGGTCCCAGCACGATCGTTCTCTTCATGCCCTGCAGGGTCACAATCTGGATTTCCATCACAGATAAACTTCTCTAAAATGCACTGGCCAGGACTGCACACAAAATCTGGCACACGTTTTCTTTAAACAGGTTTCTCCACTCATCTGAATAATCAGCATCATCATTACCCCGTAAAACTAACACTTCAGTGTCCACTTCCATACTGCAAATGAGATTCTTCACAGAGTGGTTTTTCCCCACGGTCACTAACCGGCCCATTCACACTTATAGTCTCCTCATACATCTCAGCAGAGCAATCATTCCCAGGATTTGAGAATTTCTCCATTACAGGCAACACATCAGTAGAGAACTGGGGGCCATCAATTACTGGACCCACATTACTTGTGCTACTTGGGCTGCTCTCCCCTATGACCTCTAGGGGCACACCTGAGTTGCTCTCCTCTACGGTTATAGCTGCAACTGCAGTATCTTTAGCAGCCTGTTCACTCACTGCCTTTAGCAGTACACCTGAGCTACAGCCTACTGCTTCTTTGCCTGCAGTGTCTTTAGCAGTGAGTTCACACACTGCATTTACTTCACCCATAGCTCTGACAGCCATGACCTCCAGGGGCAGACCTTAGCTGCTCTCTGCTACAGCACCTCTAGCCACCTGTTCACACAGGGACACAGTAACTGGAGCTAACTTTGTGCCCCAGCTCTTCTCCCCCTGCACAGGCTGTGTGACCTGGTCATGGATCACAGGCAGGTTATCTATATTACTGGCATTTTTAATAGACACCATTGCATATATATACATTAAGTTCAGATTTTTCAAGTCCACATGTCACACTCCCACAGCTCTCAGGACTCTTCTGGCTCTGCGGCATACCTTGACCTCCGTTTACCAAGGCCAAGTCCTCACATAAATTATGCACACGTTTAACAGTCTCCAAACTTGTGTCATAAAAAACTGGAGCAGTCTTACCAGCTATGACGTCTGGGTTCAGTCTGGACCTCTCCTGCTGACTGTCCATTGCAGCCATGGGTGGAACTCCAGGGCTTGGTGCTGGAACCTCTCTGGCCTCCTCCTGAGGCTACGTTCACACGGCCAATTATGCCGTGTGTACGGGAGCGGGATAGTAGCAGGGCGGGGCGGGGGGCCGGCAGCCCGCCGGCCCCATAGACTATCACTACTAGCGGCGCGTATACCCCGCTAGTAATTGACATGTCACTTCTCTCCCTGTGCGGCTTATACGCCGCCCGGAGAGAGGATCTGTAATCCATAGTTCTCTATGAGAACTGTGGATTTCCATAATTATTGGGACGTATTTCACCACGTAAAGAGCGCAGTACAGCGCGAATTACTCAGCGAAATACGTCCCAAATTAAGCCGTGTGAAAATGGCCTGAGAGGGCAGTCAGGAGCACAACTCTCCACGCTGTAGCATCTCCAACAAGGCTCCCTCTACTGGACAGTGGAAGCAGGCTCCTGCTGATCCAGATGGTTGCCCCCAGTAAGGGCAGCATGCAGGTCCTTCAGAAACTCCATCTCTCCTGAAGTGGACCTCTTCTTGGACGGATGATACGGCCTCCTCACCACAGGACATCCCCTCATGCACATGTCCATCTGTAGGCATCCGTCACACCACTCATGCTGGTTACGTTTGGCATACGTCTTTTCCTGCTTGTATTGTGGTGAGTCTACCTTTCTCAGACTGTGAAATTGGGTTCAGAGTGGCTTCTAACACCTCATGGTCTGCCTTCAACTTTGCTTGGAGCTTCTCATTCTCCTTCCTCATGGTGGCAGTCAGCTGCTCAGACTCCTTCATAGACTGCCTCAGCTGGGCAAGGAGTTCCTCCATGGCCAAACAAAACAAAATTTTCAGGCCAACAGCACAGTCTCTATACGTGGGTTTGTCCTCCTCTCTCCACTGCGCACACAGTCTCTCAGCTGCAGCAATTTTAAACAATGCTTCTTGTGCTTTTGCACCAATTCTTTCTGTCAGTGGCACTTATGCCCACGGCATCCTCCACCATATGTGACACCTCACTTGCATCCGGACGCCATCTTGGACCGTCCTGGGGGTACTTTAGCTCCTGGATCACCGATTTCAGAAACAGAATGGCACTCAGACACAGGGCTTCAGTTTAAAACTGGCCTCAACCAGCTTTATTGAGGCACAGAAGAAACAAACAATACAAACAAAACCTCAGGCCGTCTGGCCACTGACTAAACACGTTAGTCCCTGTCTATACGTGGTCTGGACCTAGCGTCCAGTACCACCAATGCACCTCAGAAGTCACCAACCGGTAAGGGCTTCCATCAGCCTCTTGGGGGCCAGAGCTCTCTCCTCAGCTCTGCTGCTTCACTGTCCAGGTAGCAGACCACGCCCCCTGATCACCTGGAGAGACAGGCTTTTTATAGGCCTGATAAATCCTGGACCTGGAACGTGGGAACAGCCACCCACCCATCTGCAGCCGTTCCGGGAAAAGCCAGCCCATAATGGCTGGGCATCAGCCGTACTAGCTATATGCATCAGCAACCTAGTGTTGCTGACTGACAACCACTGGCTTCCCCCACAGAGACCAGACCCTCGGTGGCACGTTTCCACCAGGTCTCTCCACCTAGTGGCAGCACCATGCGACCACCTATGGTCGCTCTGCCACACTATATACTTACCCAAAATTTACCTAAAAGGTTTACTTATTTGCTTACCTAATTTTGGGCGTATGCCTAGCTAATATATATTGGGGGTTTACTTACCTCCGATTTGGGGACACCAAAGAAGACTAACATTTGGTACACAAGCAGGAGCCCCATTAGTCACTTTTACTGTTTAGGGACTTTGCACAGAGGTGGGCAGCAGGTGAAGGAACAGGGCGAGGTTGCTGCTGTGGGCGGCAGGAGGGAGCAGTGCACTGTTCATTTCCTGATACCTCTGCCCCTAACTGGGTTATAGGGGGACGAGCATTTATCTTGACAGGTGGCTGCCATTTTAGTGCTCCTATTACATACTGCCTTAGGCTATAACATATTTGTATACCTGTCTGCAGTATCTATATATTGCAAAGCAGTGTTTGAGCAAGTGAGCCCCAATTGGTCAAATAACCAAGGGGGGACAACATGCAAAGAAAAAGATAATTTTAAGATGAAAAACCTATATAAAGAGTTGAGAACACAATTTTGCCGTTTTACAAATAAAATCAAAAATTTGCACATACCGTATATACTAGAGTATAAGCCGACCCGAGTATAAGCCGAGGCACCTACATTGGCCACAAAAACCGGGAAAGCTTATTGACTCGAGTATAAGCCTAGGGTGGAAAATGCAGCGTCTACTGGCGAATTTTAAAAATAAAAATAGATACCAATAAAATTACATAGGAAAGTTTAATGTCCTACATAGGCAGATATAGGCAGGTATAAGAAGTTTAATGTACCCCATAGGCAGATATAGGCTGGTATAGGCAGTTTAATGTCCCCCATAGGCAGATATAGGCAGCTATATGTCCCCCATAGGCAGGTTATAGGCTGGTATAGGCAGCTATATGTCCCCATAGGCAGGTTATAGGCAGGTATAGGTCATTATAGGCAGATATAGGTCCTCATAGGCAGGTTATAGGCAGGTAATTGCACCCATAGGCAGGTATAGGTCGTTATAGGCAGGTATAGGTCCCCCTAGGCAGGCTATAGGCAGGTATAGGTCCCCTAGACAGGGTATAGGCAGTTATAGGTCCCCTAGGCAGGCTATAGGCAGGGTATAGGCAGTTATAGGTCCCCTAGGCAGGCTATAGGCAGGGTATAGGCAGGTATAGGTCCTCTAGGCAGGCTATAGGCAGGGTATAGGCAGGTATAGGTCCCCTAGGTAGGCTATAGGCAGGGTATAGGCAGGTATAGGTCCCCTAGGCAGGCTATAGGCAGGGTATAGGCAGGTATAGGTCCCCTAGGTAGGCTATAGGCAGGGTATAGGCAGGTATAGGTCCTCTAGGTAGGCTATAGGCAGGGTATAGGCAGTTATAGGTACCCTAGGTAGGCTATAGGCAGTTATAAGTCCCCTAGGTAGGCTATCGGCAGACTATAGGCAGGGTATAGGCAGGTATGGATTCTCTAGGCAGGCTATAGGCAGGTATAGACAGGGTTTTAAAACAAAAAAAACACCCACTTACCTCGCTCTCCGCTACTCCGTCTCCCTCGCTGTCCGGCCTCCCAGCGCGCTCTCCCTTTTGTCTTCTCGGCACAGGCGGGTGATGTCATCAGGCCGTGCACGCAGCGTGATGACAAACGCTGCCTGTGCCGGAAAACTCCGGACGGCCGCGAGTCTGCGGCCGTCCGGAGTCCACTGCGGAGCAGGGAGTGCTCGCTCTCTGCCCCCGCAGTGGTATCTCTTCACTTGTATGCGCTACGGAGGAGTCGCATACAGGGGAAGAAATAGCTGACAGCGCCTGGGCCACCGCAGTGCCCGGACGCTGTCAGGTACCCGGCATTCAGTTATATGTGCTCCCTGATGAGTCGCGTATAACTGAAGCTTCCCTGTCAGCGCACGGGCCATTGCAGCGCCCGAGCGCCGACAGTGACTCGAGTATTAGCCGAGGGGGGATTTTTCAGCACATTTTTTGTGCTGAAAAACTTGGCTTATACTCGAGTATATACGGTAATTGGTGTGATTGTGTCCACATAAGTACAATAACCTCATGTATCCCATATAGAGAACAAAACAGAAGAAAATATATTCCCAATGCCAAACTTGGATTTTTTGGGGTCATTTCAGGTCTACAAAAAAATTGGAATGAAAAGTGATAAGACAGTCGCCTGTATTCCAGAATGGTACAAAATTTAGATTTTTTCTGTTCTTCTGAAGATGAATCCCCACAGCTTTCTCTCCTCAGTGATAACACATCAGGTTCATTCGCCATCTGTCCTATTAGAGTTTTTGCTGCTACACAGAGCTTGTCCCCCGTGCATTGTACATGAGCAGCACTGAGGCTCCAACGCTCCGCACCCGTCCTGGTCATTGTGGGGTCACACACAAGCCTTGGGATGCAGATGCCACTGATCGGGAGCGAGAACCGGGCGCGTATAATCCAGTCAGTGTGGAGTCAGTGATACACAGCGCCCCCCGCTGAGGCTTCTGCTCATTGTCAGCATTCAGTGAGGCCAACACATTTACTGTGTGTCACGAGCAACGGTAGTGGATCCTCTGGACCACCGCAAGTGATGGCGTAAGCCGCGCCAGGGAGTGGAATCTAATTAGGTCCCGGTATTCACCAGAGCCCGCCGCAAAGCGGGATGGACTTGCTGTGGCGGGAGTCTACCAGGTCGCTACCCCTGACGTGACTTGCTTGCGGAGGCAGCTGAGGTGTAGCGAGGTACAAAATCGTAAGGCAGGCTGGTAGTCGGGGACAGGCAGGGAGGTCAGGGCAGGCAGCAAGTTTCGTGGTCGAGAAAAGGGAGGAAGGTCAGGGCAGGCGGCAAGGTTCGTGGTCGAGGACAGGCAAATGGTACGGTACACGGTAATCAGACAAGACTTCAGGAGCGCTTTCTCAGTAGGCTAATGCACTAAAGATCCGGTGCTGGGCACAGGAAGGGGCAGGCTTTAAATAGGGGCTGCAACCGGCAACGGAATTTACCGGTGCGCTGGCCCTTTAAATTTAACAGTGCCGGCGCGTACGCGCCCTAGGAGGCGGGGATGCGAGCACCGGGAAGCAGAGACACAGTCAGGAGCGTGGCCGGGTAAGTTGGAGCGAGCACCCGTGACAGTACCCCCCTTAGGCCCCTCCCTCTTTCTGTCTTGGAGGAATTTGCGGACCAGGGTGCGATCCAGAATGTTGTCCTCTGGCTCCCAGGACCTTTCTTCGGGCCCGAACCCCTTCCAGTCAATGAGGAAATGTTGCTTCCCCCTGATCATTTTCATGGCAAAGATTTCTTTTATGGTGAAGATGTTCGTCACATCAGCCTCAGTAGTCAGGGGAGCCACTTTCCGGGAGAAACAATTCAGGACAACTGGCTTCAGGAGAGAGACGAGGAAGAAATTCGGGAACTGCATCGTGGGGGGAAGGCGGAGCTTATATGCCACTGGATTAATGCATTTCAGCACCTCGAACGGTCCCAGGACGCGGGGACCCAGTTTGTAGCTGGGGATCTTGAGACGGATGTATCTCGCAGACAACCATACTTTATCTCCATGAGAGAAGATAGGCGGGGGTCTTCTCTTTTTGTCTGCTTGCTTCTTATTGCGGGCACGTTGCAGAGACTGGCGTGTCTAATCCCAGATGGAGTCAAGCCCCGGGACCAAATCTCCACGCGGGGACCTCAGAGTCACAGAGGGGGGGATGGAGGGTGGATGTCGCCCAAAACATGAAGAAGGGGCGGCACCGGGGCAGACCGAATCTAACGAATTATATGAGAATTCTCCCCAAGTAGCAATTGGCCCATCGTCCTGACTGCAAAAACAATGCCGCAGATGCAGCTGGACTTTGGGTTAACCCCTCCCCCCTGCCCTTTTGGGTCGGGGGGTGATAGGCCAAAGAAAATCCAATTTTTCCGTAGTTAGTTACAGAGGGAGCGCCAGAACCTTGAAAAAAAATTTGGAAACCCCCCCGGGTCAGAGACTATAAGGGGAAACCCATGTACCAAAAAATATGTAAAAAAAAAAAGCGGGCCCGACGAGGACAAGGGCCCTGGCAGGGGAACGAAAGGGGATATCTTAGAAAAGCGATCCATCTGACAAACATGGGATATTGAGAGAGAATTTGAGACTTTTAAAAGAATCCCTTTTAGGGCAGCCCCCATAGCCAAAAAAGACACCTTCGGGACAATTTGTCCTTACCAGGGTTTTGGGGGAACAAAGCCCTTCTGGAGGCTGAATTACAGAGGAAGGGGTCGCGGGGGGTGGGGGGGCGCGAAGGGAAAACCCCGGGCCCCAACGGTTTCCCCAGGGGAATTTATAAATCTAAGCCAGAAATCTCCCCCCTCTGGCAGGATTTATAATGACATTATCTCCAATCTAAGGAGGTAGACCTTTTTACGACTCGCCACTATACTACTGTACTGTTAAAACCCAAGAAAAAACCCCCTTTGCTAAAATCATATAGACCATTTTTTTTGCTGAATCGGACAAAAAGGTTTTAGAAAAAATTAAAGGCGCCGGATGCAAACTTTTTTGCCGCCCATAATACACCCCAAAAAAGGCTTTATGCTAGTAGGCACCTACAAAAACGTGAACAGCTATGCGCCATAGCGCGCGCGATCAAAGACGCACCCGGTGTCCACTTTTTAGCCGGACGCCAAAAAAGGCCCTTTTGAAAAATCTCCGGGGCCATTTCGGAAAGCTACCATTCAAGGCGCGGTTTTGGGGGAACCTCTTCGTCCTCCCCCCCCATATCGTCCAATTTCCACCACACCTTGCTTATAACAACACTTTCCCCCCGTTAAGACCTCTAAAAGGGGAGCTAAACGGGGGAATTCCACTCTCACCCTTGCTATTTAACTTGTCATAGACCCCCCCCTTTTTTTTATATTAACTCAATCACCACTGTACAGGAGTATTTTGTCCCCAGACAGGGAGCTCAGGTCACCCCTATGCTGATACCTCTCAATGATCAGGAACCCCAAGCAGAATTTAACTCAATCTGACTGATTTTGTGGCAGCTGGATCCCGCGGGTTTTAAAACCCGATCAATGTGGACAAAAGCGAGGGATCTTTTGAAAGGCCCTGCGAGCCACTCGGTCGGGACTCATCAATCAAGGGGTGCAGCTCGCTAGAAAAACCTAGGGGTATGGCGACTAAATTTCCCAAAATAACTTATATCGAAAACAGTCCAGATATTCGGGGAAATTGGTGCAACTAAAAAAAAGGGGCCACCCCCCGTCCTTCTCGGGAGATGAAATTTTTAAAATTAAAATGGTAAAATTTCCCCGGCGCCCCCCTTACTTTTTTCACATGCTTCCGAAAATTTTTTGCGGCCGAGGATGAAAAGCACATCAAAGCGCGTACAGAAAATTTCTAAACGCTAGAAAGCCTGTATCCCTCTCATTGTGTGCAACACGCCGACTGCAGGGGGCCTAATTTTCCCAACATTCGCCTTTATAATTTGGGCAGCCCAGGTCATTTTCGACAGACTGGATCCAATCACAAACAGTCTTCACCGGATATTCATTAATCAGGAAGGGTTCACGGCTTTTCGCTCATTAACCTCTACACTTACCCTATGGAGACCCCCCAGATGGGGAAAAAAGGATCACTGCTTATGCCGATATGGAGGGCATGGGGAAAGATTAGGCAACTTTAAAAATTTAAAAACCCCCATTACTCTCCTTTTTTGGGCTCTCATACGAACCCCAAATTCCAGGGGGGGAAGGCACAAAACACTTTTAGACTATGGCACGACTAGCCGCACCAAATAAGCATTTAGTACATCCCACACTAAACAAATATTTTACCCAGAACGCAAAGCCCCTACCCTAAACCCCCCATTCCTTTTTTAATTACCTACAGGTGCTCTAATATCAAGGGGAAGCGACACCACAACCTGTGATGGGACAAAAACGAGTTTTGACCGTGTGTTCTTTAAACCTCCCACAAACGACACAACTTCGGTCGCTTTTAAGTATCTTTAGAGGACTTGGACTGTGACGGGAAAAGCTTTGGGGGTACTAGAGGGAGGGGAAAAAAAACGCTGACACTCCCCACTACGATACAGAAGCACTAGCTGACACTTATAAGTTTCTGCCGGGTGCTAGGTATTTGAATGTTTATGAAGGGGGCGCACATGCCCCATCTTACACCGATTAGGGGCATCGAAGGGCAATTTCCCAAAATACAACTGCTTTAAAGTGGATCGCCAGCAGCGGACCTATATCATTGCCAGGGGGCTGCCCTTTAAAACGGAATTTTGGCTCCATATAACAGAGTTTAGACCCAACCCCAAACGGTCATTTGTCGCTATTTTTTTCCCTGGGCGCGTTTTGTACTGTAAACGAGAGGACAAGAAAAAAACTACGGGTAAAAGGATACTACACTCGGGCACGGCAGCGCGCAAACTATTTTTTCAGGTATGGCTTCGCCCGTGAGTCCCACTCTGGGCTTATTTTTAAAAATAAAACTTGATTTCCTAATGCCATTGGGCTGGGTAGAGGCCCCCCCTTTCAGAAAGACAAAAGGGTGAGGAAGTTCTTTGAGTTTTTGGGGAAAATATATAAATAAAATTTCCCCACAATACAAGGGTAAAAAAAAGCTCTGTTTTGAGCCCAACTTTAGGTCCCAGGTAGGCAACTGGCGGGGGCTGATCCGATAATTTGCCCACGGAAGGGGGTTCTCAAGCGGAACTATTGGCTTTACTGGAATCTGCTCATGAAGGGACAAAATTTTAAAATACTGGGATGGTAAATATAGTGGCCTGCGGGGGCAAATGCCCTGTTTTATGCACTGGGGGGGGTTGGGGAGCCGCGCACCGAGCTAAAGTTTTTAAAAAAAGGGGAAAGAACACACCGCAGACTAGAAGTTAATAGGGTTTTATTTTTTTGTTTGTTTTTACACAGTCCCCTAATTGAGCTGTAACAACTGGTAATTTTTAAAAGCAAAAGACTATTAATTTTTTACCATGTTTTTTTTTTTGTTGTTAGAAACTAGCAAAACAAAAAAAAAGAAAATAACATTTTCCCTTGGTAAATACATATTGTATTTTTTATATAATATTTTAATGGAAAGATTTTATGATACTATTTGTAACTGCTGCTTCCATTTTGTATGTGTCAAGGATTGATGTCAATAAAAACAATTTGAAAAAAAAAAAAAAAGAAAAGCGATCCATGAGTACCCAGATCCCCAGTATACGGAGGAAGGTGGGAGGTCAGAAATTTAAAGCCATGCCACGGGGTTCCCAAGGACAATGGGGAATAGGCAGTGGCTGCAGCAGACCTGCCGGCTTGAGATGGGAAGATTTGTTGCGGGCACAAGAAGTGCACGACCTCACGAATTCACGAATGGTTTGGCCAGACTGGGCCACCAATAAAAACGGGAGATGAGAGAGCAAGATTTCTTCACTCCCAGGTGTCCTGCCAATCGAGAGCAATGTCCCCAATACAATATTTTCTTCCGTAGAGCCGGGCGCACATAAGTCTTGCCTGGAGGGATTCATTGCAACTCTATGGGCGCCGCAGAGATTAGCCTTTCAGGAGGGATGATATGCCGAGGTGCTGGTTCGTCTCCTACCACGTCAGAGGCACGGGAGAGGGCATCGGCCTTGACGTTTTTCTCTGCGGGGCAGAAATGATTCAGAAAATCGAACTGCGAAAAAAGGACCATCGAGCCTGGCGCGTGTTAAAACGCTGAGCCGTCTGGAGATAGAGGAGGTTCTTGCGGTCAGTATAAATATTGAGGGGGTGTTGAGCCCCCTCCAGGAGATAGTGCCATTCTTCTAGGGCTAGCTTGATGGCCAATAATTCCCGGTCTCCGACGATGTAATTTTTCTCAGCAGAGGAAAAGGCTTTAGAGAAAAAAAACACGTGAGGGTCTTGCCTTTGGGACCCTTTTGAGACAGCACAGCTCCGGCTCCCACCGAGGAGGCATCGACTTCCAAGAAGAAAGATTTTTCCGTATCCGGCTGGGTGAGTACCGGGGCAGAAACGAACGCAGACTTCAGTTTGAGGAAAGCTTCTTCCGCAGCTGGTGGCCATAACCTCGGATTACTACCCTTTTTGGTTAAAGCCACTATAGGAGACACCAGAGAGGAGAAATATGGCACAAACTGTCTATAATAATTGGCGAAGCCCAGGAATCGTTGTATGGCTTGGAGGCCCATGGGTCTTGGCCACTGCAGGACAGCAGACAATTTGGCAGGATCTATTTGCAGGCCCTTGTCCGAAATAATGTAGCCGAGAAATGGAAGGCTCTTCTGGTGGAACAGACATTTTCGAGCTCGGCATAGAGGCGGTTAGCCCTCAAACGCCGGAGGACCTGTCGTACTTGGATTATGTGGGACTCGGGATCGGGGGAGAAAATTAGAATATCGCCCAGATAAACTACGACACAGGAATACAGGAGGTCCCGGAATATGTCGTTGACGAACTCCTGGAAAACTGCTGGAGCATTGCAAAGGCCAAAGGGCATCACTAGGTACTCGAAGTGCCCATCGCGGGTGTTCAAAGCCGTCTTCCATTCGTCCCCCTCTCGTATGCGAATGAGATTATAAGCTCCCCGCAGATCCAGTTTGGAAAATATCCTGGCTCCCCGAAGCCGGTCGAAGAGCTCAGTAATCAAAGGCAGGGGATACCGGTTCTTAATGGTAATCTTGTTGAGCCCTCGGTAATCGATGCATGGCCATAGCGAGCCATCTTTCTTCTCTACAAAGAAGAATCCTGCCCCAGCAGGGGAGGAGGACTTCTGAATAAATCCCTTCTTGAGATTTTCTATAATGTAGGCCGATATAGCCTGCGTCTCGGGTACTGACAGTGGGTAGACTCGGCCTCGAGGCGGAGAGGAGCCGGGCAGCAGGTCAACCGGGCAGTCGTAAGGGCGATGCGGAGGTAGAGTCTCAGCTTGCTTCTCGGAGAACACAACTGAAAATTCGCAGTATGGGGAAGGAAGGCCTGCCAAAGATGTGGGTGGTATCGAAGAAGCGGTAAGCACCGGGCGGGGTGCCACCAAACAGCGAGATCGACATCCTTGCCCCCAACGTAAGACTTCGCCCGTTTCCCAGTTGAGCACAGGGGCATGCCGCTGCAGCCATGGAAGACCCAGAAGGACAGAGGAGGAGGACCTAGGAAGCACGTAAAACACCAGCTTTTCTTTATGTGGTGCCCCAACCTGAAGGAGCAAGGGCTCAGTACAGTACTGGATCGGGTTCCAGAGGATCTCTCCACTGACAGAGGAGATGACAAGAGGCTTTTCCAGGTGGACCACGGGAAGGTTGTATCTAGACACCAAGGCAGCATCCACGAAATTTCCAGCCGAGCCGGAGCCCAGGAAGGTGGAGACTTGTAATTGAATTCCCGGTTCAGTCCCGACAAGCACGGGCATGGTTCAACAAGGAGAGGACTTGCTCTCACCTAGGGACGCCTCTCCCACGTGGCCTAGGTGCGTGCGTTTCCCAGATGCTGAGGACGAAGTGGGCAGCCCCAGCGGAAATGTTCGGGGCTGGCACTATAGAGGCATAGGTTTTCTTCACGCCGCCGGGTCAGCTCCTGTGGAGACAAAAGAGCTCTGTCCACCTGCATGGGTTCCTCTGCAGCCGGCAGGGAGGACAACTGTGGTGGCCTCTAGAATACAGGAGCTAGGCGGGGAAAACGACGACACCTGGCAGGATCGTGTTCCTGACGGAGCTCTTCTCGGCGTTCAGAAAAACGGATATCGATCCGATTGGCCAAAGAGATGAGGTCATTCAAGGAGGAAGGCGCATCACGGGTGGATAAGGCGTCCTTGATCTGGCTGGAGAGGCCTTTCTTGAAGGTGGCGGCTAATGCCGCGTTGTTCCATGACAGTTCCGAGGCCAGGGTGCGGAACTGTACGCCCACCGAGGAATCACCTTGATGCAGATTAAGCAAAGCGGTCTCAGCAGAAGAAGCTCGGGCAGGTTCCTCAAACACTCTGCGGAACTCTGTGAGGAAGGCAGCAAGGGTAGCCGTGACCGGATCGTCTCTGTCCCACAGAGGGGTAGCCCAGGCCAGAGCTTTCCCGGAAAGAAGGCTGACCACGAAAGCGACCTTCGACCTTCCTGTAGGGAATTGGTTCCCCATTAACTCGATGTGCAGGGAGCATTGGG
This sequence comes from Phyllomedusa bahiana, assembly GCA_025379985.1. Lineage (NCBI taxonomy): Eukaryota > Metazoa > Chordata > Amphibia > Anura > Hylidae > Phyllomedusa > Phyllomedusa bahiana. The sequence goes on along the minus strand of JAODAL010005751.1, from coordinate 85,517 downwards.
TGATAAAACCTCTGCAAGCCTTGGAGTCCCCATCGAACTTTGATGGCATAGACAAACGGAGCCTTGGACCAGCAGCCGGTGTGGAAGCCGTAGACACAGCGGGAGCCACAGGAGTGGGTTGCCGCTGCTGGGCGGAATGGAGCTGCTGCATCATGTCGGAGAGATGACCGAGTTGCTGTGCCTGTTGCGTGTTCTGTTGTGACTGCTGAGCCACGATGGTGGTGAGATCAGCGAATCAGAGATCAAGGAATTTACCGGTGCGCTGGCCCTTTAAAATTAACAGTGTCGGCGCGCGCCCTAGGAGGCAGGGACGCGCGCGCCGGGAAACAGGGACACAGTCAGGAGCGTGGCTGGGTAAGTTGGAGAGAGTGCGCCCGCAGCCCGACATGTGGGTCGCGGCGCCACTCGCCCGCGGGGCACGGATGCGCTCCTGCGACCCGGAGGGGGGGGTCGCGGGAGCACCCGTGACACTGTGCAGCATCTGATTGTTAATAAAGCTAGAAATGGTGAATTGTCCAAATCAATGTGATGAATCGCCCTCCCCCGGTATCAGCCGAGTGTCTGGTCCTCATTGTCTGGGGAAATGGCTTCATATTGCTCTTCTCACCTGATGCATCAAGTCCTTCAAAAGTTATAACATAAAGGGGTTTTCCCAACATTTCTGATGTATCCACAGCATCTCCCATAAATGTCTGATAGATGAGGGTCTCACCTTTGGAGAACAGACCCGACACTCATGGGGCCACTGCATCCAGGGGAGGAATGAACAGAGAGGAGGCCACACATGTTCAGGGGTCTCTCCATTCACTTCTATGGAAGTAACAGACACAACCGAGTGTGGCCCCCAGAGGTGGGGCCCGCGTCTATCAGACATTATGGAATATCCTGTGGATGTGTTGGGAACACCCTGTATCCATGTGGTGACGGCTCTGAGAAGCTGCTTCTCCTCTGCCCCCATAGGTTCTGTATGTCACATGATGTGGCCCTTGTATGATCTGGGCCCCTCCTGTCTCCATAAAGCTGCCTACAGTACTAGAACCTTCCAGTTCATCCAGTTTTCCCCTATTCTCATACACAGCGTTCCTTCTCCTGAATGACCCACCAAGGATGGACACGGACAGGAATGAGATCAGCAGAAGAATATTAGACCTCACCTTGGAGATCCTCCACCTGGTGACCGGAGAGGTAAACTTCTCTAGATTTCTATCATCTTTATTATCTAACAAGCAGGGCTGTGGAGTCGGCAAGCCAAAGCCCTGAATCAGACTCCTCAATTTTCCAAACATCCGACTCACGACTCCCTCATACTTGGCGCATGTTTAAGTGATAACTTTACTTTAGTAAAATGGTAACATCAGGCTTTTTATCACCCTATGATATAATAATCAAGCTATTTAGGTAGAACAGATACTGACAAGCAAAAGGGTAACAATGTTTTGATCTTTTGAACACTTCTGGGTAGAGCCGAAGAAAAAGTCCAGTCTGCACCAACATTGTGAATGTGTGGAAGAGACCTGGGATCAGATTTTAGTGCTTGAATCTGATCCAGAGCCCAGAAGGATTCAGGCAGTATTGAAAACCAAAGGTGGATTTCCCAAATACTAACAAAATAGTAAAAATTAACATTTTGATTTTTAGGAGCAAAACAGTAACAATGCAGTTACAGGACAAGAACCTGCAGAACTAAGCAGATGCTAAATACTTGCAACTAAAATTTTATGTATAAGATTGGTAAGATGACTGTATATAAAATTACAGTAGCCTCATGTACAAAGCTGTAGTGGAGGGTGAGATATGGAGCCTGAAAGTCACAAGTTCAAAACATTGTTACCATTTTGCTTGTCAGTGTAAAATATATTTATTGGATTTGACTTTAGAACACAAAAATATTGTAAAAAAGCAAAACACTGCAGGAACATTTGTGGGGTCTCTGAATATGTTCTGAGAAATAGTATCGCCTCCATCAGATCCTGCATACATGACCTCACATCTGAGCTCATTATTTCCAGGCTAGAGAACGGCCTCTCTACACTAACTTGGGGGCAAAGCGGTGACCACAGGGGCAACATCTCTAACAATGTCAGGGTATAAAGGAATTGCCTCAGCCACAGTCAGTTTTGATGAATGGTTGAACTCTTCTACTTCTTTGAAAGCAGGTGAAACATTTTGCTGAAATCTGTTTGCCCTGGGAGCGGAATCTTTTCCCTGGGGCAGCGCTTTGCCTGTCTCATGTCATCAATTACGCTCCTCATGTGATGAGGCTGAAGATATGGGAGCAGGCGCAGTGGCCGGACCTAATTCCTCTTGCTCTTTGCACTGCATCGAACTAACTGGACCAACTTATTATACATTTGGGGAGTCGGAGTCGGTCCATTTTATGATGACTCCGACTCCTGCAAAATAGGCACCGACTCTGACTCCACGACTCCCACTCCACAGTCCTGCTAACAAGTCAATGATAGAAGAGAAAATCCATAATAGGAGGAATCCAGCGTCCTGTGTAAGAGCTTCAGGGGTTTCCAAGTGATGAACTGAGCAGTGGAAAACCTCAGCCCCCAGTATGGTCAGTTATGTATCATGTGAACCAATGCAGCCATAGTAATGTTATAGGACAAAGGAGAATGGGGAGCAGTTGTGATGCCCAGGCAGGTTTACAGTCACTGTTGATTTTCTAACCAATAATTATAAGGTTTCCACCATGTCCAGAATATCTTTCATCCACATGCTCCTTTTTCTCATCTGCCTTCTAAAACTAAATTTGGAGAAAACTGATGCCATCATCTTTACATCATCTCACTCTATCTCCCCCCCCCCCCCCACCGATCTGTCCATCACAGTCAATAGCTCCACACTCTCACCACTTCCGAGTACGCTGCCTTGGAATAACCTTTGACGTCTCTCTGTCCTTCAAGCGGCATGTCCAAGCCTTTACCTCTGCCTGGCACCTCCACCTGAAAAATATTTCTCAAATCCACTCGTTCCTTAGCTTCAATACTACAAAAATGCTTTTCCGTGCCCTTGTCATCTCCCACCTAGACCACTGCAACATCCTTCTCTGAGGACCCCCATCTTGCACTCTTGCTCGTCTTCAATTTTGCTGTCTCTCTGATGCACCTCTCCTCACTACTCCTCCCCTTCTCCCAATCCCTTCACTGGCTACCTATTGCCCAGCCAATTCAGTTCAAGTTGTTAACCATGACCTGCAAGGCTCCATATAACCTGCCACCCCTACTTATCTGACTCTAAAGAGATTTTTGCTACAAAGGCATTTATGTCTGTTTTGTCCTGCTTCAGCTGTCATTGTGTTCAAAGGCGGGGGGCATGTATGATTTGTTTGAACTGCATATCATGTGACCCAGCAGGCTTAACATCACCATGCCTTTCCCCACAGTGTGCTCACCCTAGTCAAACCAACGTCTGTCTATGTAAAGATCTCTGAATAGCTGCAATATAGCTGGTTGGTTTGCACTTCTGCCTTTCAACATAGGAATCCTAGGTTCAAATCCCTGCAGGAACCAAACATGTGGAATTTTTTTTTCTCAATGCACACGCCTGATTTGAGTTTTTTTTTTTTTTTTCTTTAGTTGCACTGTTTGACTAATTACTAGGGAGTACAGAGGACAGGAGTAGAATGAAAGCACCTGGGGTTGAACACTCGCTCAGCAGTGAGTTTGTGTGATTACTAAGCAGGGAATAGACTGAAAGCAGCTGCCTAAAAAGGAGAGGTAATGTCTGAGCGTGTGTGGCCAGGACTGAGGAGCTCTCATCCCTGGTCGTATCCTCTATAGACGAGCTGTACACTATGACTCACTAAGGGAGCAGCTAAAACAATAATAATAATGAATGGTGAAAATGTTTATTATTTAATTTGCAAGCTTCCCACAGCAATTTTACGGCCTGATAAAACCCCCTTAATCTCCATATACCTCCCGTCATGCACTCTCTGCTCCCCCAAGAACTTCTTCTCTGCTCTCCTCATGTCAGTTCCTCAAACAACCGTCTCCAAGACTCCTCCCGTGCTTCCCCCACACTCTTGAACTCACTGCCCCAACACATCAGACTCTCCTCCACTTTAACTAGCCTCAAAAGCAACCTGAAAACCCATCTCCTCATGAGCCTATAGCCTACAATAACCCTGCTGCCTCTGCTCCACCCCACAGACATGTCTGCCCCTCATCTTCTACCTCTTTCCTTCTCCCTTATAGATTGTAAGCCCTCACGGTCAGGGTCCTCTCTCCATCTATACCAGTTGTTTATCTTTTGGTGTCGCCATTGTTCTTTGTTTAGAACTATGTTATGTATGTAAACCCCTCAAATGTGCAGCGCCCTGGGATTAATGGCGCTATAAAATATATAATAATAATAATAAGGACACCACTTTCCCTGCTTTACTCAAAGTAATACGGTTCTTTGGGTCTCTCCTGATGAGGTTTAGGCTTCCATTTTACCAATCTATTTTTGTGTTTGGTCTCCAGAAATGATCCCCGTATTCCAGATGTGGGGTCATTAGAGATTTATACATCAGGGTCACAATCTTCTTATTTCTGGGGTCACATCTAGAGACTTCATTAACAAATAGACATACAAATTATAGAAATGGTTCGAGGACAGACTGCAGAACGGTGGAAGGTTATTGCCTCAATTACGACTTCAGATGTGAATGGGTTGCTAAATTGGAGATGAGGTGGCTGTCGAGTGGCTCAGAGAATCAAACCGACAGAAACATGGAGTGTATCTAATTATCTTTATTATTACCTTTTTATGCTTTATATAGGTAACATATAAGAAAAAAGAATTTCATGCATCATGGTGTAGGCTATTTCCCTAAAGCAAAACCTCAGGATGTTTAGCCACAAGTGTAGAAGAGCATCTACTTCAAAGATTAAATATAGTACAAAATACTGTACACTTGGATATTAATACTTAGTGATAAACAAGACTTGCCGACCATAAGCATTTCCCCTACAAGGTCTTCAGCCTTACACTTCTCTGCCAGAGGAAGTTATCAGGGGAATTCACAGCTCAGAAGTCCACACGTGTCCTGGATGTGTCTCAGTGCAGTAATAATATTAGTTCTAGTCACTAGATTTCTGGAGATCGGTCACTGATCCAGGGATTTCTCTCCATACACAGGATTACACAGTAGTGAAGAAGACGTCAGGTGACTGTGTGGCCCCCAGCAGCTGTCCCTGTGTGTCAGGAGGATGGAGCCGGGGCCCCATCATAGAGCCTCCCCCGCACTCACTGATACATGAGAGGGACAATAAGCAGAAGATCCTAGAACTCACCAACAAGATGACGGAGCTGCTGACTGGAGAGGTGACGCTGCTGCTGCTGGGAATGCTGGGACATTATACAGTAACACCACTGGAGGGGTCTGGGTGATGACCGTATCATTTTGTTTGTCAGGTTCCTATAAAGTGTCAGGAGGTCGCTGTCTATTTCTCCATGGAGGAGTGGGAGTATTTAGAAGGACACAAGGATCTGTACAAGGAGATCAAGATGGAGGATCTGGAGAATCACCGGCCTCTTATGTCACAAGGTAAGGAGATAGAGCTGGGTTATCTCGCCTATTACTTTGGGTGCAGGACGGCACTGGCGGCCATGTTGGAGATTTAAAGGGAAGGTGTCATCAGAAATAACCTACTGTTTATATTGTGATTTAATTCTTTATATTCTCCTATCACTCTCTATATTCTGATAAATCCTGAGCTCCTGTGGGTCTCACTGTGGTCACTAAGCCTAATAATAGGCTGACACTTCCTCTTCTGTAGAGAAGAGTCTCCTCATTATCATCACAGATGGATTACAATTAGAGATGGGAGAATTTCTCAAAAATTCGATTTGCCGCGTTCGCCGAATTTTCCGACAAAATTCATTTCGATATATTTGCGATGAATCACTTTAAAAAACAGCAATTTACAGGCTGCACAGAGCCTGCAGGGTGCTGTAGAACATTGTGCCATGCTCAAATATGCAGAGGAAGCTTGGTTTGGTCTTCATACAATGCTGTGTTTTAGTATGACACGCACATGACTCCTGCTCCTCGGCACTCGTGGTGCCAGCAGTCGTTCACCGAGACGATTGCCAAGAGACAGCGGTATGCGTCTAGCCATCTCTAAGTGCAGAAGCTGACCGTGCTCCTGTCCAAGTTGGTGGTATTGCTATCCCTCCCTTTTCAAGTGGTGGACTCTGCACCATTCAGAGAACTGGCCAGGAAACTTTGCATTCACTTCGCCCATTTATACACTGCCAAGCACACCCTCCTTGAGCTAAACAGAACAGAAAAACCATAAACAGAGAAAAATATGAATTTATGAAAAGGAGGAAATTGATGAACAGGAATAAATATATTAACAGGGAGTAATTGATGAACAGGGAGTAATTGATGAACAGGGAGTCATTGATGAACAGGGGGTCATTGATGAACAGGGGGTCATTGATGAACAGGGGGTCATAGATGAACAGGGGGTCATTGATGAACAGGGAGTCATTGATGAACAGGGGGTCATTGATGAACAGGGGGTCATTGATGAACAGGGGGTCATTGATGAACAGGGGGAAATTGATGAACAGGGGGAAAGTGATGAACAGAGAAAGGCCATTAATGATTTATTGATGATCCAAGCGGACGGGAGTACACCCCCGTGTAATTTTAATGTCGGCCAGTGGCAGCTCATGCGTGACACCTGCCGTTTGCTCAGGCCCTCTCAGGTGGACACGTTATTTGTCAGTCGCCAGGACTACGGGATGCTGCTTCATGTCCTGGAACAGATGCTGCAAAATCTGTCTGGTCAGGGGCCTGGAGACGTGGTGACTACGTCTCAAAGCCACATGAGTCCAGTGGGGGCTGAACTGGAGGAGGAAGACATTGGAGCACAAGCAGTGTCTTGCGAAACAAGTCTTTTTTTTTTTTCGTATTTCAAAATAGCTTTATTAACATAGTATATGTAAAATGTACAACAGTGATGAAAAAGATAATACAAAAGTAGCCATTAAGAGACATATAGTGATCGTAGATAAAAAGAAGGAATCAAAATCAGACATCAGTGCAGATCGTATGATTACATCAAAACTATGATCAATAGTGTATCAGAAACATAAACCTCTGAGCCTCTAAGCCTAGTAATGTTAGCCAGGAGTTGACATACGCTGAACTACATAACAAGAAAGAAATAATTGCAATCACCACCAATAACCAACTGGACGAGACCATCGAGCATGCCAATCCCAATTATAGCATGAAATCGCCAATTATAAAAAAAACAGAGATAATATATCCCATGAGAACAGTCCCCTTCCTGGGGATGGCAGTAGAGATATTCCATTAAAGTAAGGAGAAAGAGGGGAAAGCTCTACACCTCCAAAGACACAGTCTGGAATGCTTGTGACCCAATAAAGATCCTCCACTCTTCCCATACCTTCAAATGTTGATCTAACGTCTGAGTAGACTCAGCTCTCATCTCCTCCATGCGTTGTAAGTAAAAGACCTCTTTGATCCATTTAGTCAGAGTAGGGGAGTGCGTCAAACGCCATTTTCTAGGGATCAATGATTTAGCAGCCACTAATAGGAATATCAACAGACTCATCCCACAATGATCTCATGCCCAAAGGTCATATATAATAAGAGAGCTGCCGGTGAATTTGGTAACAAAATACCAGTAATGATCCAAATAAGTTCGATCACTTTTATCCAAAAAGGCTGGAGAGCTTCACAACCCCACCAGATATGCAACATGGTACCCGTCTCTTTGTCACATCTCCAGCAAAGGTCAGGAACAGTCAGATAGATTGAGTGTAAAAGTTTTGGGACTCTGTACCAGCGTGACAAAACTTTATAATTTAATTCTTGTATTCTACAAGAGACCGAAGCCTTATTGGACAGAACACAAGCTTTCAACCAGTCCTCCTCTGAAGAAGTTTCCTCCAGCTCCTGTTCCCAACTATTCTGGAAAAGCGGACGGCCATTAGATTGCGTCTCCAGTATCATATTATACAATATGGAGATTACATGCACCGGCTGCTGCCGTTGGATGCACAGGGCTTCAAAACAGGTGGGGCAGCGGAGAAAATCCAGCTTAAATTTATTAGTCTCAAAATAGTGTCTCAGCTGCAAGTAATGCAACCAGATATTCGGGGTGCAGTATGGAGCCAAGACACAGTCTTCATACGATTTGAAGGCAGAGCACACAATAAAGTCTCCCATGAGAAGGTGTTTCCGAGCACACTCCTCAGCAGTCAAGAAGCAATGCGAGGAGATAGTGATTCCAGGTGTCCCCCGTATTGACATTAAAGGGCCCCCAGGGGAATAAAGGTTATATTGCCTACCAAAAAGTCGGAATATTGAGAGCGTAACCTGTGTGATCAGAGGAAGGCCAGAAAACCTAAGGCCAGATAAAAAGGGGAGGAGCCAGGGTAAGAAGGATAGTGGTCTCCCCCAGAGTCGTTCCTCAACTTGTATCCAACGCTTTGAGGTATGGGAATGGAACCAGTCTATAACTCTGGCAGCATTTGCAGCAATATAATAAGATTTCAGGTCTGGGAGAGCCAACCCGCCACTCTCCTTCTTTCTAATTAAGACATCCCAAGCTATTCGTGGTTTTTTGTTGGCCCAGACAAATTGCCTCAGAGATTTATTCACATCGAGGAAGAAAGAATTGGGAAGCTTAACCGGGACAGTCTGAAACAAATACAGGAGCCTAGGCAAGATATTCATTTTAAGGATATTTATCCTTCCTGTCCAGGAGAAGTCTTTCCTGTCCCATTTAGCTAAATCTCCTTTAATCCTAGAAATTAAGGGGGCAAAGTTTAAGTCGAAAGTTTGCAGGAGGGCACTAGGGTTCTGCACCCCTAGGTAAGTGAAAGAGTCATGCACCCATCTAAAAGGGAACTGATTTTGCAGGTGCCCAACTACCTGGGGATCTAGAGAGACATTGAGGGCCATGCTTTTGGAGTAATTAACCTTAAAATTACTAAGTATGCCAAAGGTATTCAGAAGGTCCATCAAGGTCGCCAGAGAGGAATCCGGGTCTGTAACATATAGCAAAAGATCATCCGCATAAGCAGCGCATTTATGCGCCTCTCCACCGATCCCGATACCCCAAAACCTGTCAGATCCCCTAATGGATTGCAGGAGGTATTCCATAGAGACCACATAGAGGAGTGGCAATAATGGGCAGCCCTGTCGAGTCCCATTACTGATATTGAATGGTTTAGAGAGTGCCCCATTTATTCTGATTTGGGCCGAAGGGGAGTGGTAAGGAGCAAATATTCTCTGGAGCATGAATGGGCTAAGACCCGCGTGTGACAGGGCAGACCTCAAAAAGTGCCAGTCCACCCTGTCAGACGCCTTCTCCGCATCCAATGAGAGAAGCATAACTGGTGTGCGAGACCCTTGGGCATAATGAATAAGGGAGAACGTCCTCAGCGTGTTATCACGCGCCTCCCTACCAGTCACAAAACCCACCTGATCAGAGTGTATCAAATCAGGCAATATAGCATTCAATCGCGTAGCGAGTAACTTTGCATATATCTTGGCATCCACATTAATTAAAGAGATGGGTCTGTAACTGGTACAGGACAGGGGATCCTTCCCAGGTTTCAAAATCATAGAAATATGTGCCTGCAAAAAAGAAGGCGGGAAAGGTTGGGAAGCCGACACTGAATTAAAAGAAGCCAACAAGGGGTTAACGACAATTTCTCTAAGGATCTTATAAAATTTGTCTGTGAAGCCATCTGGGCTCTTTCCTGCGGGCATGGCTGATATGGCCAGGGATAATTCTAATGAAGTAAAAGGGGAGTCCAATGACCGTAGCCTGTCAGCCCCAAGCTCAGGGAGGGGTGTCATGGAGAAGAATCGGTCTAAAGCTTCTGAGGTCGAGCCGCCATGAGAAGCTTTATTAGCCGAAGACAAATTATAGAGGTCCTTTTAATAACTATGAAAGCTATCCAGGATCTCAGAGGTGAGGTGGACAACCTTCCCCTGTCTAGTTTTAATAGCTGGGACAAATAGAGAGGCCCTCTTGTCTCTTAAAGCCCTAGCGAGCATTCTACTCGGTCTATTGCTCCAAACATAACACGAACCTGCACAAATCTGTCTATAACGGGCAGTTTTTTTGTCCAGAAGTTTTAGGATCTCATGCTTGGTATGAAGTACGTCCCGGAGGTCTGACTCTGCTAGCGTAGCTTTATGTGCCGTCTCTAGTTGCGTAAGTCACAGAAGCAAGGCCGACAGTCTAGCAGACGCTTCCTTCTTTAACCTAGAGCCATGTTTGATCAAAACACCTCGGGCTACGCACTTCATCGCCTTCCACTTTAACTGAGGGGGAGTGGAGTCGGCAAGATGATCACTGAGGAAATGCTCCAGCGTTTTTCTAAGATCAGCAAGGCAAAGAGAGTCGTTCAACAATGACTCATTAAGGCGCAAATTAAATGTCTTTTCATAACTCTGCCGGAGTTCCAGAACACAGTGAACTGGAGCGTGGTCTGATAACAAAATGTTACCAATGGACAAACTCTTAACACTGGGAAGGAGAGCACGTTGGAGGCAGATATAGTCCAACCTGCTATATCTCTGATGGGGATGCGAGTAAAAAGTATAATCCCGGGTACTCGGGTGGGTAAGGCGCCAAGCATCTAAAAGCTGCATATTATAGAGAAGCTTTTTTTTTTTTTTTTTTTATTAACAGATTAAACTTTATTTGAAGGACCAAATACAGGTACAGAAATGTGTACATGACAAGTTTGGGTCACAGCCACCTTCACAATACCATCGCAAGACAGTGACATTCCAACATATTTGCGTAGTTACATAGCTTCCAGCATAACCCATAAAAATAATTTAAGCGGTACCTGAAACATCAATACAGAATAATACATACCCTGAAATGGGCGGGGAACAGTAACATATAAACAAAAGAATATTGCATATAATTTTAATATTTTCTCTTTTGTCACATAAGTAATTTCATCAAAAAAAAGCAGATAAAAGATTCGAGGTGCTGGGGGGGGGGACACAGAAACCGGTGGAGTATCTAGAGACAGGTTTTCTGGAACGTCGGGGGTACTGTAGTCTAAGGACTCGGAGGAGTCTGTATTTTGGCCTTAAGGAAAACCAACGTCCCAGGGGAGTCCCCCACCTTCCCCTTTTTTTAAAAATCTCCCGGGCTCTTTTCCTGCGTTTGAGCAGCCCCCTCTGATGTGCAGCTGCCCTTAACAAACCCATCCACCAAACTAAAGGGGGCCCTAGGGCCCCCATGTCCGGCAATACCCTTCCTCGCATAAAAAAGGGAGTTTAAAATTGCAAAAGGTCCCCAAAGAGGGGAAACCCCAGGCTGTCAGGCTCAGCCCAAAATAGGCAAAAAAAGGGAGTGGGGGGGGAAAAGGGCTCCCATCTTATCATTCAAGAACTGGACAACTTGGTCCAGAAACCCCAAACCTTTGGGCAGCCATATCAGGTGTAGGAAGGTACCCGGGGTGATGACACTTGGGGCTTTTCATCCGTGTCCCCTCTAAATGTATAATTTAAAGGGTAGTGTAATAAGAACGGTGCAAGATAAAAATTTGGGGGTCAGTCTATCATTAAGGTTGGAGGAAAACCCAAATTTTGGGGCGAAGCCCATGCCCTCCCGCGTTCCCTGTCATAGGGCCCCAGGTCAGCCTCCCATCCCCCCCGGGGCCACCCAAACGCCCCTCCCACTACGTGAGGGAGAAGGCCCATAGAAAAGGGAGACTACGTGACAGGGGGGGGGGGGGGGGGGGAAAAAAAGCAGAGAGGGACGGAAGGATTGAACACCACTCCAGCATGCCCGTTGGGACTAATGCTTTGTTTCACTCTAAAAGTACGAAAACAGTTGGGAGGAGGGGACCCCCAAACTCCGCCTGCAGGTCCGGGGAAAGGTCTGCCCCCCTGAATCGAGAAAATTGGGAATATAACAACCCCTCGCGACCCCCAACCCCCTCCGGGGACATGAGGAGCGGCCTGGAAACATTTTGCAGTGCCACAGTGGCGAAACAGATCGATACCCTCATGTAGTACAAAGAGCGTACCTCTGCCATCCAAAGGGCCTATCTTGTAAGGAAAATCACGCAGGCTCCCCTCTGCATTGAAGGCCAAAAAAAGGGGGGTGCAAGGGTTTCAAGTATCCTCGCTAAAGGGAAACAACAGGGTTTAAAACCTGAGCTGCTCCTCAGCTCCCCAGGGCCCAGGTTGGAGAGCTGATCGCCAATGTTAGCCAATTTCCGGAAGGCGGCCCCCCCCCTCACCCTAAGGAGCCATTAAAATTTTTGCCGACCCGATGATGCGCCATGCCATACAAAGGAATATGAGCCCCCCCATGCGCTGATCAACTACAGGGAGTTTTATTGGGGCCCGTTGTAGGACATATAGTATTTTAGGCAGGAGTTTCATTTTAACCAAACTAATGTGACCGCTGGGAAAGCGGAGTTTGTTCCAATTATTGATTTTATTTTTCAAAAAAGGTACACAGTGGGTTTAAAATTTTAAAATTGCAAATCCTGAACAGATTAGAGCCTGTATTCCAAGGTAAATAATGGATGAAACCCAAAATTTTAAAGGAAATTCCAAACCTCTGCCCCTGAGACTGAGGGTCTAGGGGAAGGGTTTTGATTTTTGCCCCAAATTAAAGAGTATAAACCCCAAAAAAGACCCAAACTTCAATGATCTCCGGGTGGCACACGGGATCCTGTGGGGTCAACAAAAAAACAGCGAGTGTCGCCAATAAACTAAAATTTTTCAATACAGGCTGCAGACAAACCTCTGATGCGGGGCATCGGGCCCCAACCTTCGCTGCCGGGCTCCCAGCTAAGGCAAAAAGTAAGGGGGGGGGTAGGAAACCCTGCTATCCCGCGGTTTTTTTCAAGAGAAGGGCGAAACCACCCATTGACCCAACCCTGGGGTACAGGGTTCATGTAAAGCAATCAACCCAATTTAAAAAAGGGGGGGGACCAAAGCCAATCGTTTTAGGGGGGGAAAGGGGATAGGACCATTCAAAATTTTTCAAAGGCTTTTTGCTGATTTTGTGAGACTCAATTCTGGAAACCCCCCTCATCATTAGTGGCTTGGGAAAATTGGGGAAAAAAAACTCTTAAATTTAGCGCTGTGACTTCCCCGGGGGAACCAGCCTATAGCATCACAATTGCAGGATGACTTTGTTTAACCTCCTAGCAAGAAATTTGGCCGGATCTTGATATCGGTTTGGGAGGGGGAAAAGGGCGATAGAATAAAAGTACCTGGGGGCCTTTCCAGGTTTGGGAAGGACTACAGATTTCTTCTACATCGAGGGTGAAGGGCCCCTTTCTCTCAGGGATGCCTAAATACTTCTTTAAAACTGAGGGCGAGAAATCCTCATATGCCCTATAGAAAATCAATCGGGGGGTCCTCACTACCGGGCTTTGAGGTTGAAAAAGTGGATGAATCTATATTTCTTGCTCTGTGGAAAGGGTGTCTAAAAACGTCTATCTTCCACTGCAAGGTAGGGAGGACAAGGGGGACAGGGGGATTGGTTCATCGCTGCACAGTCACCGTGAGGAATTAAAATTTTTATAGTAAAGCGGAAACTTCTAATATGGCCAATGGGTACGAATAGAGGGGCCCACAGGGACGTAAGCTCAGGGGTCACCCGGAGGCTCCGAGGTACCTCGCCCATGCACGCCAAAAGTTTGCCACATTTCTCCCCAAAGTTCAAAATAGGATGTTACTGAAGAATGCCTTTTTCTGGGCTTTTGGTGTAAGCGGTTGGTTTAATTAGTTGACAAGCCATTCGGGCCCCATTCTCATTAGAAATCCCCGGTGTAACGCAGTTCCCCCCAGCCCCCCTAGCAAGCTGAAGTCCTGTGTCCAAACCCCTTTTAAGATCACTAATACAGAGGTCAAGAAACCCCCCGCGTATGCCCTTTAAAGGGTCCCATGTCAGGGCTATTTAAGTCGAACCCGCTTGGTCTTGGAAGAAAAAACGCCACCTATAGGAAATACGGTGCAGGGGGGGGATTTGCAGCCGAAAGGGTTTTTAAAAGCCACTTTCTGGGAGGCAGTTTCCAGTTTAAGGGAACAAACTGGGGGGTGGTCCCAAAAGTTAGTAGATATCGCACTGAGTCAAAAAGGGGGCAGGGGGGGCAGTTTAAACATGAGGTCGATGGCGGTAAGGGTTAAATTGCGTAGTGAAACAGGAAATATGGGGGTTGCTGGATTCCTAGAGCGCCAAGCATCAGTGACCCCAAAGTTGTTCAATAAAGACTGCAGGGACGAGGGAAGGGGGTCCATCGGGCCCGTATAAGTGGAGTCAAAGCGATCCAGGCGCCTATCCCAGGTACAATTGAAATCCCCCAGCCATATACACGAGGTGGTAGGATAAGTGGCCAATACCTCCAAAATCTCCCTGATCACTACCGAGGAGGATGGAGGTGGGACGTAAACCCCCATGATTATAAATGGCATGTGATACAGGGAGCATACCAGCACTATGTATCTGCCCATATCATCAGTCACAGCCCTAGTGAGACTAAATCGGACCGTGCGACTAATAAGGATTGAGACTCCCCTGGCACAGTTCGTAAATGTAGAGTGGTAGGACCACCCTATCCAAGGACGGCCAAGTAGTGGTAGTTTATCGGGTATTATGGGGGTCTCCTGAAGGCACACAATATCACATTTACGCGACCTCAGATACTTGAAAACAAGTGCCCTCTTAATACGATCATTCAACCCCCGAACGTTCCACGTGAGGAAAGAAACTACATTATTCGCCATATTAGCAATGTCAGGAGAAGGTATCTGCAATGCAACCGTGTCTTGTGTGAAAGAAGCAACAGGGTCATCCACATCATATAATCCTGAGCTGTTAGAGCAACTGAGAGCAACATTACTTGAAGAGAAAACAAAACAAACATCCCAACCAACCCCACTTCCCACCCTACTTCGTTGCCAAAGGTACGAAGCATTGGATCCCCGAACCGTCCCAACCAAGCAAACAAACAATTAGCTAGAAATGCAAGCATAGACGTCTACACTAGACAACTAGGAGTTCCCCTAGTTACTGCCTTAAAGGCGAAATACACCCCAACTTGCTAGGAGGAATATCAAGGCATAAAATCTTGTAATACACACTGGGGCTTACATTATGCATACAGTACACACCCATAGAAGATAAAGAAAAGGGAGGGGAAAGAAGAAAGAGAGGAGAAGAAGAGAGAAAGGAAAAGAAAAAAAAAAAAAAGGGGGGAGGAGGGAGAGAAAGGGGGAGGAGGAGGAAATGAAAAGTACGATATCTTGACTCCCTACAGCACTACAGAATAGGCCCAGGTAAAACACACATTATGTCGGCATATGCAATGCAAAGAAATGAAGTATCGAGAGTCATTCAACTGCATGGCTTGGCGACCGTCTACCCTCCTGAGGGCGACTCTCCAGCCAGTCGATAGCGTCCTGAGGGCTATTTAAAAAGATAGTTTTGTTGTCGGCAATAACTTTCCATCGGGCGGGGTATAGCATTGGGTACTTGGAGTTGTGCTCCCTTAGCTTTTGTTGTGCAGTGAGAAACAAAGCCCTCTTCTTCTGCACATCAATAGAAAAGTCTGGATAGACTAGGACCTTAGAACTACCGGTAGTTATGGGACCTCGTTCCAGAGTGAGTCAGAGAATAGTGTCCCTATCCCTATAGTTCAGACGCTTGGCTATGAATGTACGGGAGGGGGAGGGAGCCCCAGGTGGGGGAGGTTTCGGCAGGATCCGATGTGCGCATTCCACCGCAAACATAGCCGAGAATTTATCTCTGCCGTAGGTAGAAACAAGAAGATTTTCCAAAAAGGATTCAGGGGCAGTACCCTCAGAGCCCTCTGCTAGGCCAATGAAGCGCAGGTTACATCTCCGTAGCCTGTTTTCTTGATCGTCTAGATGTTGATGGAGCCTAGCAATATTCCGTTCCGCCTCTTCTACACGGCGGGACAAAGGGATAATCTGATCTTCTAAGGTGCTGACCCTATTCTACACCTCCGTCACTCGTTCACGTGTCTTTTGAGCATCATGGTCTCTGGGTTCAGAGTTTCCCCGTCCGAAGAGCCTTGCTGGGGCTCCATTTGTGCATCTGATGCTAGCTCAGAATCCGCCGGGGGGGAGGTTCCGATCGGCGATATTTGTCTAATTTTTCAAGGGCCTTAGAAAGGAGGTTTGATTGGAGCCATAGGTAGACAAGGCAATAAATGAACAGAGAAGGAAGCTACCAAGTCTAAATTAGGTGGTTGGGGAGGGATGGGTGGAAATTGCAAGATGGGGACCTCCTAGTTTAGGTAAGGATCGCCATGTCACATTTCACTGGTGCAGTAGATTTTCCACATACAGGTGCAAGAACAACAGGTGACCTGTCATGCGTTGGTGTCGTAGATACCAACAGCATTACGAGGCCGGCCGTCGCCTCTCGGCGTGGACTGCAACCGCGCCGCAAGGACCCACAATATAGGTGGCTGGGTAAGAAGGTACACCACAGGCCGATGTTGTGACAATGCAGTATTAACAGTCTTGGTGGCTATTTACTTGACTGAGATGGATTATAGATCATGCAGAGACTGGCAGTCAGAGGCCCTGGGCAACAGAGTGGCAGGAGATTGTGCTGGTGCAGTGATATAATAAACTGGCTTGCCACTTCTGTGAACGGGCACAAGAGGGCGACAAAGTCCGTGAAATGGAGGAAAAGGCACAGCGGTGTTAAATGGGATTCAGGAGTGAAGAGCAGCGTGCACAAATATGTAAAAGCAGGAGTGCAGTCCACTTATAGCAACTTGCTAGAGCGCCAGCAAAATTATATGGGGTCACACTGGGCCCATACAAAGGAGCCAGGCGCCTCAAAGTCCTCCAATACAGGTGTCTTTTTAGAGGTGTTGGGGCTGCGCGCTCCTTCCATCTCAGAGGCGTTTAACTGAGGTACAGTACTCACGCTTCTGCCGTGTGTAGTGTGCACAAGGCTCCCACTGCGCCCAGTCCAAGCCGCCTTGGATCCTCTATCTTCTGCCACCGCTTCCTATGCCGGCCTCACCAAGTGGCGGTCCGCGTGCTGCCAAGCACGGGCCCCCTGAAGCCCCCAGGCTGCTCCGATGGTCCTCGCTGTCTCCAGCTCTCGCCGCAGGCCTATCTTGGGCTCCGCTGTGTACTCCAGCCGGTGCGATCCCGAAGACGTAGCTGGCGGGAAAGCAGGGCACGCTCGCCACCCGCAGCAAGATGGCGACTACGTGCTCTAAGTCCCGAAGTAACAGTTCCAGTGACAGTGGAAGGGCAGGGAACGCGGTACTCACGGTCCCGGGGGTGTAAGAAGGGCACAGGAAACACCCGGACTGCTGCTCTGCTTCAGGTCCCGGTGACCGGATCGTCTGTCTCCGCCGTCTCCCTCTCGCTGCGTCTTAATCACCGTCCCCAATGCAGGCGCGGGAATCACGAAACTTCCGCAGGGCTGGGGTTTCGTATCGGGGTATGGCGCATGTTGTGGGATGGGACTTCCCCGCTCCGGAATCGCAGTCGGCCTCCAGCTGTGCCGCGGACCTCAGCAGGTCGCTAGGCGGGAAATCCCGGCGCCCACTCTCTAAGATGGCGGGCCCTTGCGGTGGTAGCCGACTAGGGCCTCACAGTCCCCTCGGTCTCGTTCCTCTGTAACTTCCCGAGCCAGGGGGCTGCTGCTTTCCCGTACTTTGCTGCTTCCGTCCGACCCTCTGCAGTGTAATTTAGGACAGGATAGAGCAGGATTTACGGTCTTGATGGCCGGTGGAAGCAGGAGCTCCTGCAGCGCACGTCTTGTCTCCTCCGCGACCAGGCCCATAGAGAAGCTTTTTAATTTTGTTCAGTTTGTTTAGAGGAACAGAGGAGTGTCCCGAAGAAGTGTCCAAATCAGGATCCAATGCCACATTAAAATCTCCACAAAGGAGGATTTTGCCCTCTGCATAAGCATTGAGCTCGTCCAAGGTTACCGCAAGAAAAGATAGTTGGCCATGATTGGGGGCATAAATATTAGCTATGGTCAATCTCGTCCCAGCAATCTCACATTTAACAAAAATATATCTGGCATTAGGGTCGGTTTTGCTGTCTATCAATTGTACCGGGAGATTTTTATGAAAAAAATAGCCACCCCCTTAGACTTACCCACCGGATTGCTGCTATGGAACCAAAGGGGAAAATATTTATTCCTATACTGCTCCAGCTGTCCCGATAATATGTGTGTTTCTTGGAGACAAAGAATTTGGGTGTGGTGTCTATGCATATGATATAAAATTTGGGACTTTCTCTCCGGGATATTAAACCCCTTAACATTAAGGGTTGAGATTTGAAGTGAGATCATGTTGGCACAAAAAGGTAAAGCAAAAAATATATTTGGGTTGGTTTACCACGCTCGCGCCCCGTCCAGACAAACTGTGAAAAAAAACTCCAACATTTCAACCAAGTGTGAGAAGTCATATGAGTAAGCCAAACTAGCAAAATCTAGACAAACTAGCGTTCGCAGTATAGTCAACTGCAATATACGGGCACAGAAGGCCCCTCTTGGCACCTATGGGGGGTAAAGTAGATACACCTAGTACCAAAAGAGAAGTAGTCCTATCATAAAGAGCACAGGGGGCCACCGTGGGGCCCTGTTTCAACAAATATTATACTGAAACTATTGCCTATCAGAGCACGCTACAGGAAAAACCGTGAACCGGAGAAACATTGCTAACTGCCTCTAAGAGTTTAAACCTGGGGTGGATAGAAAGATATTATTAACAATCTTGAGCGACCAGAAATCACAACCTCCCAGAAGAGAGAAGTAAGAGGAAAGAATATTGCAAAACTAAGGCACATTATGAAGACATTATATATTATGCAATCAACGTCTTGTAGTAGTGCCATCAATCCTCTCGAGTCGCATAACAGACCATCGACGCTTCGAGAAACGCTGCTCTTTAGGAGAAGGGACATTCTCCCCCCCTGTCTGAGAGGAGGGTCGGCTCCGAGGGATATGGGTCAATGTCCCCGAATATGCTGTCTCCCAATCAGGAAGCGAGACAGTCGGGAGCTTCAGGGCCAGCAGAAAGTTCGGAAGATCAGCTAGTGTTTTAAGGGTGATCGTTTGGTCATCCATTCTCACATGCAGCGCAAAGGGGAAACCCCATCTATACTGGATCTGCCTGTCCTGAAGAAGAGCCGTCAGGGGCCTCTGTGCAGACCTCAACCGCAGGGTCCTTCTAGCGAGATCAGGGAAGATAGCGATACTGGCACCTTCATGGGTAAGAGCTGAAGAGCGTCTAGCTTTTTTCATAATGTCCTCTTTAACCGCGTAATAGTGCACACGGCAAATAACATCACGAGGCCTATCTGGGTCTTGGCTTGGAGGCCAGAGCGCCCTGTGCGCCCTGTCCAGTTCCAAAGAAGAATCCTCCGGTCTGTCCAGCAGTCTATTGAAGAGTCTAGTGAGAGATTGTGTTAATTCCTGAGGACCAACTGATTCCGGAATGCCCCTGACTCGGATGTTGTTTCTGCGATTCCTATTTTCAGCATCATCCACTTGATCGACTAGGGTCTGATAGAGAGATTGTTGGTTTCTAACTGCGGTCTGTAGTTCAGAGATTGACTGTTGCGCCGCAGCATGGGAGGATTCCAGAGAGTGGAGTTTGGTCTGGACTTTAGATATATCTGATTTGACTACATGCCAGTCTCTATCCCAGGCGCCTTTTAGATCCTGAGCAAGGGCAGTCATGTCGCTCTTAGTAGTAATAAGTGTGAGGAGCGCTTGCAGTTCAGGGTGCCCTTGTAGCTCTAAGAGAGCAGAATTTCTGTCGCTAGAGGATGGTTGGCCCAGCGGGACCTCAGCATCAGACTGGGCTGGCCCCATAACTCCCAATTCAAAGCAAGAGTCCACAGTCACTGATGGAGTACGTGATGTGCAGGCATGGGGGGCCCCAAAAAGGTTACCAGGGGAGAAGCCAGGTAAGGCCACAGAATCTTGCAAGTGGCCCCTGCCAGGAGAGTCTGTGAACAAGTCTGGGGCAGATTCCTGAGAGTCCCTGTTGGGGCTGCCTTGAGAGGGCGATACGGCTGCCGCCATTTTCTGCTGTGCAGCTGTGGGCATGGAGGGTAGCCCAGGATGAGCTGCAGGAGGACAGTCAGCCCCTGCATAACGGGGTGCAGCATCAATGTCCCTCTGAGTCACTGGGTTGGTCTCCATTTCCCCTAATATAGCCAAGGGGGGCAGGAGCCTGATTCTCCCATACATCTCCCAGTGGGACAGACATGGCAGGGCTCTGTAGAGGGATGCCGGTGCCCGGTGATGGCGGCCTCCTCACCACCTACCCAGTCACTGACGTCCCGGTATGCGCCACTGCAGGAGATCTCCTACCTCCTCCCAGTTGATCCGGGCTGCTTCGGACCTGCGCCAGTTGAGCCCTGCTTACGGGTGAGTCCCGCACCAGGGTCTTCTCATTCCCCGCCGCCGCCACAGCATGCGAGTGCAGACGCATGCCGGAAGAGCTGCGCTCCACACTGTAAGATGGCGCCCGCTCTGGAAAAGGGGCTGCAGATGCCGGCACCGAATCCAGGCCCGCCGCGGCGCAAGAAGTTGCGGACGGGCCCGCAGGTGCGCCCCTCCGTAGATCCCTTCTGGGTTCTTTTTGACTTCCTCTGGCTTATGATTATGCAGGAGATAGGCTTTAAATCCGAGGTCCGCACGGAGCTCCTTAAACACGTTATTCTTTACATGTGGGCCCACCCCCCCAAAGTTTTTTTATTGGTGCCCGGGGTAGGAGCGGGAGAAAAACGGTGGATTAGGAAAGACCCAGCCCCCTGGGGCATTTAAAAGGGGAGATGGCGGCAGGGAGGCCCTCAGAGTCACTTGCAGAGGGCTCGCGCATGTGATTTGCCTGGTAGTGACAGTGAATTGTCCCCATCCGACAGAGGGCATCGGGCTTCCCCCCTCTTGGACCCTCGTTACCTGTCCCAAAGGGGGGATTTTTTCATCCCAAAAAGAGGACAACTAAAAGTACTAAAAAGAATCCTTAGAATCAGTTGGCGTGCCTACTGGCCATGGTCCTTTTCTCAGCAGGTCTGCCGGGTGGTTCATCAGTGTATGTCCCATCCCAGGCTACTGTGGGTGTAGGGGGGGGGTTACGAGCAAGTCCATTTCCCATCAGCGAAACCCTGATTTGGGAGTTGTTGATGAGAGCTTTCTTCACCCCTGTGATTTAGGTACCACCAGCAGCAGCACCGGGAGCAGACCTAAACCCCTGGATTTTTTGGCTACCTGCCTCAGTACATTCTGAGCTGAAAACCCCCCTGATTCCCACATCTGCTGCCAGTGCTCCTTCTACCACCACCATCTTTCCGGGGGATGGTTTGCCACCCACCCCCCCACTCTTCACGGGCCATTAGTAGCCTTCTGAGCTTTTTGCCACTTCAAAAACTCAAGTCTCTTCATCTGCGCAAATGGCACTCTCTCAGTCGACCACTCGGGGTTTTTTAAATGCCTTTTCCACCCTCCCCCACTTGACATTGCCACTATTTTTGGTTTTTCCCCTTCTTTTAATCTGTGGAGTGGATAAAAAACACAGAAAATATGCAAATATTCCTTTTATTTTTTTTGGCTTTAAAAAGATGGATTATTGCCCAAATTTGAAAGGGAAACTGAAGGACAAAGGAAGGGAAAATGATTAGTGACGTCAATGCAAAATTATGATGACACCCCACCACCTTTTTGGGACGGCTTACATGTTCAGCAATTAACAAAATCACCACAATAAAAGAAAAAATTAAAGTTTGCACAAATGCAATATCCCAAGAGACTGGATTTGAGATGTATGTGGGCTGAAAAAACAAACATGATTTGACACAAAATTTCCACAAAAAAAGGGAAAAAAATTTTACTCTTGGCCCCCGTTAAAATACCCCCCCGTCTGAAATTGAGGATTTAGGCATGTATGTGGCAGAAATATGAATGCTGTATTTACTTCAACAAAACAAGGTAGAAATTAAAACCCTTTGGGTATTAAATTCCCCACAGAAAAAGAACAGGTGAAATTTAAAAGTATAGATGGCGGACAAAAAACACACTGTATTTGACTCCAAATACAACACTAACATGATGGAGGATTCCCAGAATCTGAAATTCCCTAATAATAGCACAGGTGAAATTGAAATGATGGTGGGCAAAAAACACTATTTGACTTCCAATACAACACTAACAGGATTGAGTGTAATATAACAGGAGATATTGAAATAATGGCGCAGAAAAAGCGGTCTGCATTTCTATCCCAATACAACAGTAGCACAGGATTGAGTGGATGTTTAGAATCTGAAAGTCCCTAATAATACAACAGGTGAGATTTAAATGATGGCGGACAGAAAAAAGCCCTCTATTTCACACCCAATCCAACACTATCAGGACTGAGTGGATTTTTAGAAACTGAAATTCCCTAATAATACAACAAGTGAGATTGCAATGTATATGGGGCAGAGTCTACACCACCCTGGACACCCTGGGAGAAGACCCCACACCAAACTAAACAATGCTAACGCTTGGTGGCATTAAATTTAAGCAACTGAGCCCAGTCTTTGATAAAAAGCAGCTTCTTTTAGGAGAGTTGTATAGAGCAATGGAATCCAGAACGCTGAGTGAGACGTTAACAGGACATATAGTGGTCTTTTCCCCCCTCCCTGAATAAAGCTATATAATGAGATTTGTGTAGAGGCACATACAGATCACTGAGTGAGCAAGTAACAGACTTGTAATGGTCTTTTTTCCCCCCTCCCCAATCGCTAATTAAAATCCTAAGCCGTACGCCTGAAAAGTAGTTAATGACCAGAATTTTTTTTAGTTTTTGCCTCCTTGCGTTTCAACTGTTGTAACTTTTTATTTTTTCAATTACGCAGTTGTATGAGGCCTAGTTTTATTCGGGACAAGTTGTACTTTATGGGGTAATAGTTTAAGTTCACTTATAAATAATTGCAGTATTTTTTTTTTATTTTAAAAAAATATATATTTTTTTTTACACTTCACATTTCAACTTAATAACTTGTTAGATTAATTCTACGGGTTTTATTACGGCGTGGGGAACCCTCTATTTATTTTTTTTGTGCATTAATTTATCCCAAAATTTATTTTTTTTTAAAAATATTTATTTTTCTTTATTCTTTTTTTTATTTTTTTTTTTAACACTTTTAGGGGTTTTTTTTACTTTTTTTTTTTTACTCCCATAAGGGGAGAAGTTTAACTTTTTTTAAATTTTTTTTTTTTTTCTTTTTAGTAATTATTAGCATATTCAATATTAATACATTTAATCTGTGTCACTTTACACAGGCAGTTTTGACAGCAAAAAGGCCCCTTTCACTGGCTTCATACACAACGCCTGGGGGCCACTGGGGCCCAGAGCATGTGCAGCCTTTCCCCGGGGCTCTGTCGGTCCCGGGGTGTTCCGATCACCCGACAGAGCAGGGGAACCCTTTGATTGCGCTCCCTTACATCCCCACAAAAAAAGGGGTTAAAGCCCCGGTTGGGGAGTTTCCCCCCGCCCCCGGGCTCGCAAGATGCTCGGGGATGGGGGCGTGTAGTACGCCCCACCCCGCGCAATTGGGGGGCGGGGCCCCGAAAACCCCCGATGTTTGCAGCGACGCCCAAAACTCGTTGCGACAACGACCCACCAGCCAAAGCTAAAATGGGCGGGGGGTCGTTAAGGGGAAAAGCTAAAACTCTTGTTCACGCAAATCCCCCCAAATTTTCGCTTCTGAGACCCAAGTTTCCTAAATTTCTAAAAATTCCACTTCTTTGAATCGATTCGCCCCTCTAATTACAAGGGAATGACACCAATGTTAAAATGGGGCTTATCACCATTACATGGGAATTTTCACAGCGCCCCCCCCAACAATGACTTTTCCCGGGGGTCACAGAGCCTAAAACACTCTCCAAGATAATGATCAGTTCCCTGAAATCCATATTTTTGAAATCCCCATTATCACTTACGTGAGAATAAATTTTCCTATTTTTACCTATCCATGGGGGTTCAGAGACTGTTTTCTCCCAAACATTGGCCCTTTAAGTTAAAAATTTTTGTTATAATCCATTGTTTATTTGTGAAAAATATCAGAATGTCATGAAAATTTTGAAAAAATTGCCCTTTTCGAATTAAAAATTTCTGTATGTAAGACACAAAAAAGTTTGACTAGATTATATCGGGCTACTGTAACTTGCATCATTTTTTTAAAAATCTTTTTTTTTTTGCAACATTAGGAGCTTAAAATTTTTTTAGTAATTTTTACAGTTTTAAGAAAACTTTCAAAAATGATTTTTTTTTTTTGGATCGGGTTTTGTTCTAATTTTGAAAATACCCCATAAATTACTCCATCTTAAAATACCCCCCCCAAAAAGTATTCAAAACAGCATTTAGGAAGTTTATTTGCTTTTACAGAAATGAAAGCAAAGTGGAGGTGAAATTTCAAAATTTAACTTTCATTTTTTTGTAGATTTTCAGTTTGTACCATTATTCATTGAAACGCAGTAGATGATAACCGGGAAATGCAACTGAATATTGATTCCCCCAATTCTGCAGTTTTTAGCAATATCCTATATGTGGCCCTAGTGCGCTATTTGACTCAAGCATATGCCTCAGAGTAGGAGGAGCACCTACTGGACTTTGGGGTCTCATTTCTATTACGATTTTCTTTAGGCGCCATTACAGGTTTTGGACCCCTAACGTGCTAAATTATCACCACCCTTAAATAGACCAAATATTGGAAACTACACCCTTAAGCAATATATCCAGGGGTGCAGTGAGTATATCAACCCCACAGGTGTTTCACTAATTTTTTAGCATTAGACTGTGAAAATAAAAAAAATTTTTTTTTCCAAAAATCTGCAGTTTTAGCTGAAAATGTTTAATTTTTACAAGAAATCCTGGAAAAAAGCACCCCAAATTTTTTACGCAATTTCTTCCAAGTTTGGCAACACCCTACATGGGGGTTTAAACTGCTGTCTGGGAGCATGGCAGGGTGTACAAGGGAGGGAGCGCTATTTGGCTTTTAAAACACAGATTTTGGTGCGTGCCATGTCGCATCTACATAGCCCCCAAAAGTACCAGAACAGGTGAAACCTTCCAGAAGTCGCCCCACCTTGGACTCATCACCTTCAGGGATCTCATCTCGAGGTGTATTGTGCATGTTGGGCCCACAAGTGTTCCACGTTTTTTTTTAGCATTGGGACAAGAATATGAGTGCGAAAAACATATTTCCGCCATTGTTTTTTGGACTTCAGTTTTACAGCGTTCGCCGTGCGGGATAAATGACAGGATAACTTTACTATGCGCACGGTGCAATTACAATGATAAAGTTACATTTTTTTAACCGTATGTTTTATTACACAATAGAAATGCGTTTGTAAAAACAAATTGTGTTTTTATGGCGTCATAATCTGACAGTCATAACTTTTATTTCTCAGTGTATGGAGCTGATTGGGGGCTTATTGTTTTGCGGGATGAGTAGCTATTTTCATTGGTGCCATTGTGGAGTCTACATTATGCTTTGATCATTTTTTATCAAGGTTTTTGGGAGGCAGAATGAACAAAATACACCAATCCTGGTAGGGTTTTTTCTTATTTTTTTACAGTACAGCAGTCACCGTGCAGTATACATGACATGCTAATTTTACTCAGCAGGTCAATGTTTGGTGTCAGAACGTAGCTGAGGTCCAGCTGGGTTCGATGTCAAAATTTATAACCCATTTTAGTTTAATAAGTCAAAACCACCTGGCCCCGGTAATAGTGTTTGAGGGAGTGTGACCAGCTAGGTTTAAAAATGTGTAATTGCGAAAAGCCCATGTTGTCTGCTGTGGGCGTATATACCGCAATAGGTATATCAGGAGGAACCAGGATCCTGGCATCACACACCCCTTGTGGTCAAGCTAACCTCAGGTACTGACTTACTTCATCTGCTAATACTAGTTTTTAACTCCACACCTATATTTGCATTTTTGACTTTTTTATATCTGTAACCGCTGTGTATGTAGTGTTTTGTCTAGTGTGCCTTTAAAGGGGTTGTATCATTTCATTAAATGGTCTTCAGAATAAGGGGACAGTGAAAACAAGTAACTTTGCAATTAGATGTCATTAGCAAAACTGTCTTGTATTCACAGTTTTCCTTATCTTCTGTTTCTGTTTACACTGATATCCAGTGCTGGTCGGATCCCTCCTCCTTGCACTTCTCTAGATGAGAGCTCATTTACATTCTGTTCAGCCCCCGTTGGCTGTATTCACGGAGCTTGCATTCCTGCCTTTCACTCAAAGTAAGGGACCGGCACATTTTCACTCTGCACAGCCAGAAGAAACAGAATAACACTGCAGGGCTTCTAAATCAGGAAACAACACAATTCTGTGTTAATCCCTGCCTCTCTGACGCAGAGTTAGGGGCCGTAGCAATTTCTCTCTGCACACCTAGCAGAAACACACTGCAGCAGATTCTACAATCAGAAAACAGCACAGTTGTGTCTCAGTGCCTAACTCTCCGGCATAGAAGGGAGATCTGTGCCGTTCATAGAAAGCTGGATTCAACTGTAACAAATCTCCCGCTGTGAGAGGAGAAGATATCAGTGCTCAGTCTAGATTGAATGCAGCCTGTGGTTCGCCACAGGCTCTTACAAAATAAGACTGCATAGGGAGAGACACAGTGACATGTGGACTCAGAGAGGGGGAAGGGGGGAGTCTCGGGAGCCAGCATGACCAGTGAAGGGGGGATGAGGTCACCCAGCTGGGAGGGGAAAAAATGCCCCTGCATTTCTAGAGTTGAGAAGCTGAGAGCAGTATGAATCAACCGAACTAAAGAAGCGATACATCCCCTTTAAGGCAATTGAATAATCAAATTTAATCTTGAGCTTCTTTTTTATCCACGAATCCACATGTCTTGTTCTCGGTTTTACATTATACGCCACCGAGGCTGGTTTCTGGCCCAATATAATCTCATTAACGGACCGGGATTATATCTAATGAGTAGCTGTGGCAGTCTACCGGGCTGGCAGAGCTGTGTTTCATTGGTGATGGTTGAAAGGGGTCTGTCTCTCAGCCGGTCAGGGTTGTGAGTGAGTGTTGTGCCATGCTGGTGATCGTGCGGGCTCTCCTCTTTCACTTCCCGTGGACAGGGATGTTTTTGAAATGGCATACAGCTGACTGTACGTACCCCTAGGGGTTGCAGGATGTCATATATACATCACATATTGTGTCACATGGCCAGAGGGTCCTGACACGTTGGCCTATGAACAGAGCCTGTTCATGTCAATCTCCAATCATAGAAAAAATTGGTAAATTTATGCTTAGCAACTTGTCTGTCATTATATCTGACTAGCAGACTTCTATATGGAGTCATGATGTTAGTTGGAAGTATGGCTTTCCTAATGTCCCCTGCATGTAATTAGCCATTTGTCTCTGTGACAGAAGCAGGGGAAAGGGTTGAGGGGGTTTTGAAATTTCCTTAAAACACCTTGGGGTATCACAGACCAGTATCAAGGCCAGGAGGTATCACCAAGTTTAGACTTGTCTGTTTGTCTCAGCTGCACTCCTGAGCTAGGGTTTAAAAGTGATCCAATTGGAAAAGTTCTGTTTTCGTTATTGTGAGGAAAATGACAATAGATGACAAAAGTCACACCCCCTCCCCCAACTTCAAGTTCACTCAGTTTGCAGGACTGCAGAAAGTCATCCAAGCCCCCACTGTGCAACACATGTCACTGAGGAAGCCGTCAATTACGCAAAAGGCACATGTCCCCAATTTAGATGCCAGAACTGACCGCTCCCAAGCCAGATAGGAGATCATCCCAGTAGGGAGTCCAAGCCTCAAAAGGATTGTCAGTTAATTCCGTTAACACCTTGCCCAGGGTACTGGTCCCAGACCCAAGCATCAAAGGGATGGACAGCCAGGTGCCGATATTTCATAAAGATTAATAGAAGAACCGTGCATCACAGGCATCCCTCAGTTTCATATTTTTAAATATGAAACTGAGTTTAAGTGGCTGCTGGTGGATATGACCTGTAGTTCTGAGTCTCCCTTAAAAGGTGGTGGCAGTGAGTGCTTTTCGGGCTGTGGACTTTGTGGTGGTACACGTGGTGCTTATAGTGTAAGCTTAGTGAGAGCAGAGCGTGAGCTGTTGTTGCGTTGCATAACTTTGGGGTACTAATTAAAAATTTACAAAAAATGTCTTTGTACGTTGGGAGATCAACTTATCTCCTCAGATTTAAAGTACAGAATAGATCTAGGCAGGCCAGACGATAGACCAGTAAATCTGGCTACTACACTTGCTTAAGTTGCCAGAATTGTTCATCTATAAGTAATTATAGAATTAATCATGCTACAACAGGAACACAAATTAAAATTAGAGGTTTCCATACTTGTAAGAGTAATCAGGCTATTTGTTGAAGCAGACATGCTTGAGAAAGAAGGTGGTGTTTACTTTCGAAAGGTCGCATAGGTGGACATGTCATTCAGTTTATGGCTATTTTTGCTATATCCAATGGAGACGATATGGACTTCCTAGGTGAATGGACATTGATTCCACAAAAACTTGAGTATACCCCTAATCTTATTTTACTAATGGAGAAATGTTTACAAGTGTGCTCCAGAATATATATAAAAAAACTTTGAGATTCTTAGTTCACATGTTTTTGATCAAAAAATGCTTAAGCCACCCCCGGCTTCAACGGGAACTCAAGGCGGGTGGTCCTACTCTATTCCTCTCACTAGAGTCAAATTCAGACTTCTCATTGGGCCAACTGGCCTCCATAATCCAGAGAGAAAAAAGCACCAGCCTTACAAGCATAGTGCACTGATATAACAGCCTGTGGAAGTGGGCTGGGTGCAGGAAACCAAAATGGAGGCATTCATTCCTTCCTATATAGGTTAAAAGCAATATGTGCCAAATACAACGTATAGTTCTGCACAAAAAAACATATCTGAAAAAACAATGCGAACCTGGGTTCCACTGGCATGGTTGCGGCACATATATACATACACGCACTCCAATACCAGCGGCACGCCACAGCAAAAGGGCAATACAATACATGGAAACCTCCAAAGAAGCATTTATGCTATCTATAATATATGAAAAAACTTTTGAATATGGACTTCCTAGGTGAATAAACATTGATTCCACAAAAACTTGGGTATACCACTAATCTTATTTACTAATGGAGAAATGTTTACAAGCGTGCTCCAGAATATATATATATATATATATATATATATATATATATAATATATTTATATATATATATATATAATATATATATATATATATATTATAATATATATTGCGGGGTGTCGGCTCCTAGGTAGTCTCTGGATTAGCACAGACACAGGTTTAGGTGCAAAAACAACATGAAGTTTATTGTCCCTCAGACTTGAATAACGGAAAAACAAAACATGCTTCCTTCAGCTTATCACGGCAAAATAAATACAGTCCTTGCTTCAGGGTTTACAGCCAAACAACACAAAACAACCTCACAGGGTCAGCAGTAGCAGTGTTCACCGACACTTGGAGACAGGCTTTGCATGTCCTCACTTCAAGAGGTTTTCAGCATAATCACACAGCTCCGCCCTGAGCTGTGTCAGCTGCCTTATACGTCTGGTAAGGCCCGGGCTGGAGTATGGGAGCGGCCGTCCCACCCAGACTCTTGGGCCGCTCCATAAAAAACCCGACCCGAACTACCACAAAAAATGGCTCAGCAACATAACATCACTCTATAGGGTTTTTTACATCACCGAGGCCAGCCACCTTGGTGATACATACATTCCGTCCACGACTTCACCCCCAAGCCGGGGGGCTGGGCACCTTCTGCCACCAGGCAACGGACCCTCGACAATGCATCCGCATTCCCATGCAGCTTTCCTGGTCTGTGCTCCATATGGAAAATTTCCCTTCCATTTCCTATCCATTTTAGGGGGCATGATCCGATACAACCGAAATTTTCTCCTCAGAGTAATATTTTAGGATCAAGAGACCACTTAAGGCAGACACTCTGTCTCGACATGAATAGTTCCTTCCACATGTGGCATGCTTTTACAAGAACTGACCGGTGCCCTCACCATTTATTCCTGAATAAACCCCCAGACTCCACATCTACATCTTCTGGACTATAAATTCTTTGTTAAAATCTGGACCTCTAGCACCGGCGCTTAATAAGCTTTTTGTAGCTCTGAGACCCACCTTCTGCCTCGAGGAACCACTACCATGATGGACTTGTACCTTTTGTGATAGGTCGCTTAAGGGGGCGCAATCTGGAAAATTAGCAATCTCCTGTAATAACCCGACCCCAGAGCTGAACCTGCTTGGTAAGTGCTGGCTAGTTCTACTGCCTCCACTTTGTTATCACTTGATTCACCTATCCACAATGTACCTAGATAACCGCCTCTTCCATGCCCATGCACACTTTTGGTCACAGGAACCGTCTTTTCTTATGGCCCCAAGTACTGCCTGGACTTTACCCAGATGGCTCTTCCAATCCCTGCTGAAAATGACTATGTCATCCAAGTATGCTGCTGCATACTCTTTGTGGGCCTAAGACTCTGTCCCATCCCTCTGGAAGGTGGCAGGAGCTCCTTGTAGCCCAAACGGCATTCTGACATACTGGTAGCAGCCATTGGGGGTGGAGAATGTCTTTTCTCTAGCCTCTTTGGAAAGGGGAATCTGCCAGTAGCCCTTCGTTAAGTCCAGGGTGGTAATATACCGGGCCTGCCCTAGCCTTTCAATGAGCTCATCCACCCTGGGCATGGGGTAGGCGTCAAACTTAGACACCTTATTCAGTTTTCTGTAGTCATTGCAGAACCGCCACTCCGCCGCGGTTTTGGCACCAACCACGATGGGCTTGACCATCCACTCTTTGCCTCCTCAATTACACCCAGTTTTAACATCCTTTCCGCTTCCCTAGAAATTACCTCCTGACGGGCTTCGGGTATCCGGTAGGGTTTTAAATTCACCCGAACATGGGGTTCCGTGAGGATCTCATGTTCAATGATGCGGGTGAGGCCTTAGAAATCTGAGAACATATCCCTATTCTGCTGCAGCAACTCCCGACATTGTTGCTTCTGGGACGGGGATAAAGCCTCTTCAATATGGACCTCTTCAACACTGACCTCTGGCTGCCCCACCATGCACGCGGTTTCGGGGGGGCCTCTATCCTTCCATGGTTTTATTAAATTTACGTGATATACTTGGAAGGGCTTTCTTTTACCAGGCTGGTGGACTTTGTAGTTCACCTCACCTACTTTTTCCACCACTTCATACGGGCCTTGCCACGTGCCAGGAATTTGCTCTCCACAGTGGGAATCAGTATGAGCACTCGTCCCCTGGTTGAACACTCTAACCCTAGCAGACCGATTGTATACCCTAGCTTGGGCCTCCTGGGCTTTTAGCAGATGTTCTCTCACAATGGGCATCACGTTAGAGATCCTCTCTTGCATCTGGGTAACGTGCTCGATGACGCTTCTGTAGGGTTACTCATTCTTTCCATGTTCCCTTAGCCACTCAATAACCCTCTAGGGTGCCGGCCGTACAATAATTCAAAGGGTGAAAACCCTGTAGACGCTTGGGAACTTCCCTGACCGAAAATAGCAAGTATGGAAGTAGGTAGTCCCAGTCTCTGCCGTCCTTCTCTACCACCTTCTTCAACATTGCCTTTAAGGTTTTGTTGAATCTTTCAACTAGGCCGTCGGTCTGGGGATGGTATACAGATGATCTCAACTGGGTGATATTTAGGAGCTTGCAGACTTCCCGCATAACCTTGGACATAAACGGTGTCCCCTGGTCTGTCAGAATCTCCTTTGGCAGCCCTGTTCGTGAAAATATATGAAATAATTCTCGGGCTATACATTTGGCTGAGGTATTCCTTAACGGAACCGCCTCAGGGTACCGGGTAGCATAATCCACTACAACCAATATATGTTGATGACCTCGCGCTGACTTCAGTATGGGCCCCACTAAATCCATCCCTATCCGTTGGAATGGGATTTCTATTATAGGAAGTGGGACTAGAGGACTCCGAAAATGAGCAACTGGGGCTGTCACCTGACAGACTGGGCAAGATTGACAGTAGTCACGTATCTCCCTAAAGCCCCCGGGCCAGTAAAACCTTTGTAGGACTCGTTGCTGGGTTTTGTCCGCCCCCAAATGACCACCCAACACATGAGAGTGGGCCATATCTAACACCATACGTCGGTATGGCTGCGGCACAACTAATTGCTCCACCACTTCGTCTCTCACTTTGTTCACTCGATACAGCAAGTCGTTATTTACTGCAAAGTGAGGAAACCGATTATCAGCCCCAGGCTCTTGTGGAGCCCCATTTAATACTGTCACCTGATCAAGGGCGCCCTTTAAGGTCAGATCCCGGAGCTGGGCAGTCCCAAAATTCTCCCGGGAGACCTCCAGATCAGGGACAACCATCTCAGGGGTTACTTCCTCATCCCCAGCCAGTACACACATAGGAAATTCCTTCCCCCTGACCGATGAGGTAGAACCATCCCCAGAAACATTATTGCACTCTGGTTTGTCAGGCACTTCAGCCTTGGCCCACAACTCCCAGAACAGTGGGAAGTCTCGACCAATAATTATGTTATGCAGTAAATTCGCCCACACCTTGGGACACGATACCACAGTCAGTGTGCAGGGAAACCTGGGTCAGGGGGTACGCCTTAGTATCCCCATGAATACATATGACCCCCACCCGTTTCCCAGGGACCAGCTCATGTGGCAGTGAAGCAGTCACCAGGGTGACGAGGCTCCCTGAGTCCAAGAGTCCAGTTACTTTGACTCCGTTCACACGCACACGGCAGGCCTGCGGTCCCTCGCCTGGATGAGGAACAGCACTACAGGCTGGGTAAGCAAAGTACGAACAGCGCCGCCCTGCGGAGCAGTCCATAGGCTCAGTTGTGGTAGGGCATCGGGCTGCTATATGGCCGGGACCCTGGCACCTCCAGCAGACGATGGGTCGGGCCTGACTCTTTGTCACCGGCACTAGTCCCTCTTGGGTCTTCGGACGCCCCTCACTGGAGCCCTAGCTCCTCCTGGGATATTCCAGTATGCTGATCTCAGGCTCCCTTCACTGCCCAGGGAGTTCTCGACAGCCACATATCGCTCAACCAGGCTCACCAGGTCGTCAGCATTCTGGGGATCTCCTTGGGCAACCCAACATTGGACAGACTCAGGAAGCGAGTGAACAAATCGGTCCATTACAACCCGTTCCACAATCTGGGCAGGAGTACAGGTATCAGGCTGCAGCCATTTCTGGACCAGGTGGAGTAGGTTGAACATTTGGGACCTGGGAGGCTTGTCCCTGCTATACCCCCAGCGGTGCACCCTTTGGGCTCGGACCGCCAGCGTGACCCCCAGACGGGCCAGTATCTCTGCCTTTAACTTGCTATATTCCTTAGAATCTTGTAGAGTCAAATCATAGTAGGCTTTCTGAGGCTCGTCGGTCAGGTATGGGGCAAGGACCTCTGCCCACTGTTCTGGGGGCAGTTTCTTTCCGCCACTCTCTTAAACACGGACAGAAAAGCTTCCACATCGTCATTTGGGGTCATCTTCTGTAATGCCTCTC
Source organism: Phyllomedusa bahiana (assembly GCA_025379985.1). Taxonomy (NCBI): domain Eukaryota; kingdom Metazoa; phylum Chordata; class Amphibia; order Anura; family Hylidae; genus Phyllomedusa; species Phyllomedusa bahiana. Next base: position 51,935 of record JAODAL010005751.1, on the reverse strand, counting down.
TCACAGTCCTCCTTGCCTTAGTACTGTCACTGGCGCTGGGCGGAGGCACAGGCTCCCTGGTTCTTATGGCTTCAGTCAGGAGAGCCATCTGCTGAATCAGGAGCCGGTTTGTCTCCTGTTTGGCCCTTGTTGTCTCCTGTTGAGCTTGCTGCTGCTGCACGTTACTCTGCACCAGGTGCTTAATGAGTTCCTCCATTTTCTCAGACCGTGCTACGGCCTTTACCCAGGACATACAGTCTTATGTACCAATATTTCCAACCTGTGCTCTTGGGTCGTGTCTTGCCCACATCCAAAACACCAATTGCGGGGGTGTCAGCTCCTAGGTAGTTTCTGGATTAGCACAGACACAGGTTTAGGTGCAAAAACAACATAAAGTCTATTGTCCCTCAGACTTGAATAACGGAAAAACAAAACATGTTTCCTTCAGCTTATCACGGCAAAATAAATACAGTCCTTGCTTCAGGGTTTACAGCCAAGCAACACAAAACAACCTCACCGGGTCAGCAGTAGAAGTGTTCACAGACACTTGGAGACAGCTTTGCATGTCCTCACTTCAGAGAGGTTTTCAGCATAATCACACAGCTCCGCCCTGAGCTGTGTCAGCTGCCTTATATGTCTGATAAGGCCCGGGCTGGAGTATGGGAGCGGCCGTCCCACCCAGACTCTTGGGCCGCCATAAAAAACCCGACCCGAACTACCACAAAAAATGGCTCAGCAACATAACATCGCTGGCAACACTCTATAGGGTTTTTTACATCAACGAAGCCAGCCACCTTGGTGATACATACATTCCGTCCACGACTTCACCCCTGGGCCTCTTACAATATATATATATATATGCACAAATTGAAGGAAACAAAAAGTTACAAATATTTTTGGTCTGTTTCTGTATAGTAGATTGTGTAGAATATCTCTGGCCACGCCACGGTTGTACAGGAGGAGGTGAGGCTTAAGTGTGTGTCCGAGACGGATTGTGCCTTAGAGACCTTTCCCTTTTTCCTGGCACATAATTGGGGTCAGCAGTGGGATTTAATTCTCCGCCCTCATTATTGTGTGCCCTTGATATTCCTCCCTTGTACCCATGTTCCCTGACACTTATGCATCAAATTGGTGTGTTAGCTTAGGCATAAGGAAGTGTCTATGGGGCCAAACCAACACACCAATTGTTAATTTTTATCTATACAATCAAAAAAAGTTGTTTTTTTTTCAACTCATAATGTTTCTTCCTCTCCTCTCCCTCATTGTGAAAAGTTAGCTGTCATACACAGATTAGGTTCCATTCGCATCTTCTATTTAGCTTTCTTTTAGCATACTGGCCTGAAGGAGGCCACAAGAAGACTTCCATCAGATGAAAGAGCCCTATGAATACACTTGATGCATTTCCCATCATTTACTCCAAGCATAGAACCATTGTGAACACAACCAAAAAGCAACAGAAGTGACCCATGGAAGCGATCGTTGGGCTCGTATAGAGTAATGTTATCCAACAAAATACTGGATATATAATATCATTGTCCACAGTATGGGGGGATAGCTACCCAACTAGTTCTACAAACATTCACAAAATGTTCTGTACTCCTAACAAAATGACTATACTGTGCCCGTCCACTGCAGGAACCAGAAGACCTTCTCCGCCGGCACCCGGTGGATGAGCGAGATACAAAAAATGGAAAAAAGTGCAATGTGGTCCTGTATAACTAAATGGAGAAAAATAAGTACAGAATATGCTCACCTGATGGAGCTGTACGTGTGAACGGTACAGCTCGCTATAACGTGTTAAGATGTTATTTGTTATTTGGTGATCCGATTTAGCAGCTCCGGCACATTCCCGCCAGTGGACCACGAGGGATGCTGAAAGGTAACAAAGAGAAAGGGATCGCTGTGTCCTGAGTAGGATGCAGTTATCCAGGGATGATCCGCTAGAGCGCTTGTAAAGAAATTACGATCCGGTTATATGGTAAATAGATGGATTTATTTATATGTCCATGACGCGTTTCTCAGGATGTGTTCTTTCTTCACAAGCGCTCTAGCGGATCATCCCTGGATAACTGCATCCTACTCAGGACACAGCGATCCCTTTCTCTTCCTCACAAAATGACTTAAACACAAGGAAAGAACATTTGCCTCCATGTTCACCCCATTCCTCCACAGTAAACAGACATCCTTGAATATTCCAATTCAGTGTAGGTTTTCCCATATATTCCAATCCACACCCATGTGATCTTCTAAATCACCTTTTTACCTACAGATGACACGGAGGACTATTTTTTTTCTATCAAATGTGATAGCATCTGCATTGCTAAGATCCTGCTTTAAGATTGTACATTTTGCCATTCAGGAGGTGTAAGACTGTGTGGTCACTTCAAATGAGAAGATTAAATTTGTATGTGTATCATACTGCTGAAATCAGAAACCAAAAAAGCACAAAATTTTTTTAAAAAGTGTAACATAAGTATTAAGTTAAAATAAAGTGTCCTTTATGTATAAAAGTGATAAACAATTGGTTTTGAAGGACCAAGTGTGTCAACAGAGGACAGGCCTGATTTCCAGACACGGTTTCCTTTAAAAATTTACATTTTATCAAGTTTAAGGTTCATATCCTAAAAGTTGTAGTTGGTTGAAGCCCAGAATCATGGACTTTGTAAATAAAAACATTTATAATATTAAAACTTTATAAAGTTGGAGTCACACAGGTGGCTTTTCTGGTGGATTTGGAGAAGATTTAAAAGTAAAGTCGTACATTCCTCCTCTCTGCTGGATTCATTTCTGGCTTTGGCTCAAAGAATGAGAAGAAGAAGAGCATGTGTGTGGATCTTGGAGGAAGGAAAAGAAAAAGTTCTTCCTTTTTATTTCCTTTTGAGCCCAATACTTATTTTGCCTCAAAAACCTGCACTGCTACCCTGTTTCCCCGAAAATAAGACACCTCCGAAAATAAGACATAGTGCTTTTTTATGCAATTCAGAGTTTGGCTGCTTATGCTGAGGTTTGTGATTAAATCCCTACAGTATATTAATACATGTTGATGTTTTGTTCAACAATAAACGTGAATTATTGTTCATAGAAAAAGAAAACTTCCCTAAAAGTAAGTCCTAGCTCGTCTTAAGGAGCAAAAATTAATATAAGACATTGTCTTATTTTCGGGGAAACATGGTAGATATCCAGAATAAGCCATGTGTGAACCCATCTTGGTAGAAATGTTAAATTCAAAATGTAAACTTTTCTACTTTGTGGTTTACAACAAAACATTTTAACTCATGAAACCTGATGTTATTCTTAACAGAAAAATCCACAATGAATTCTGGAGAACACTTTATCTTATTTGAAAATGATGAAGTAGAAAATGGAGAAATCAAGCATCACTTTTCAGGAGAAAGCCTAGTTACTATTAATGTTCATCCAGGACTTCAGAGAACAGATCTATCTTCTAATACTCCTAATCATGAAGAACCTCCTGCTGACCAATCACATATTGTTACCCAAATTACTGGCCAGAAAGCGGATAAAAGGAGTCACACAGAAGAGAAACCATATATGTGTTCAGACTGTGGGAAAAGCTTTAGAAGTAAACCACAACTTGTTACACATGAGAGAATTCACACAGGAGAGAAACCATATTCATGTTCAGAATGTGGGAAAAGCTTTAGCAGTAAATCATCACTTTTTACACATGAAAAAATTCACACAGGAGAGAAGCCATATTCATGTTCAGAATGTTGGAAAAGCTTTAAAAGTAAAGCAGAACTTATAATACATTTGAGAACCCACACCGGAGAGAAACCATATTCATGTTCAGAATGTGGGAAAAACTTTACAAGTAACCCAAATCTTATCGAACATAAATTAATTCACACAGGAGAGAAGCCATATTTGTGTTCAGAATGTGGGAAAAGCTTTAAAAGTAAATCACAACTTGTTAAGCACGAGAGAATCCACACAGGAGAGAAACCACATTCATGTTCTGAATGTGGGAAAGGTTTTAATGGTAAAAATGAACTTGTTATACATGAGAGAATTCACACAGGAGAGAAGCCATATTCATGTGCAGAATGTGAGAAAAATTTTAAAAGTAAAATTGAACTTGTGAGACATGAGAGAGCTCACATGGGAGAGAAGCCATATTCATGTGCAGAATGTGGGAAAGGCTTTACTATTAAATCATCACTTGTTATGCATAAGAGAATTCACACAGGAGAGAAGCCATATTCTTGCTCAGAATGTGGGAAAAGTTTTAAAAGTAAATTTGAACTTGTTACACATGAGAGAATTCACACAGGAGAGAAACCATACTCATGTTCACAATGTGGGAAAAGGTTTAAAAGGAAATCATATCTTGTTACACATGAGACAATTCACACAGTAGAGTAGCCATATTATGTGGGAAATGTTTTACAGGGATGTCACATTCACAAAGAAGAGAAGCCATATTCTTGTTCAAAATGTGGAAATTGTTTTACAATGAGGTCAAATTTTGTTAAACAGAGAATTTATATAAGGGAGAATCTATTTCAGAGTTCTTCAGCAAAACATGATGTAGGATGTGGAGTTTTTTTTTTCTTAAATTATTTCTGTAACAACATCGTTTTCTGTGACCAATTTTTTTTTTTTTTCACCTTATGGACCTGAGTAAGTGCTCGCTTTTTGTAGGCTAAAGTGTGGTTTCTTTTGGTACCATTTTTGCGACTTTTTGATTACTTTCTATTCCAATTTTTTGGGCACGATAAATGACCAAAACGGCAGTTTTGACATTTGGAATTTTTTTCTTCTGTGGTGATCATCGTACAGGATCAATAATATATTTTAGTAGGACTTTTATTGATGTGGCAATATCAACTATGTGTAACTTTTTAATTTTAGAATAGCTGAAAGGGGTGATTTGAACTTTTAAATTTTATTTTTTTTATTTTTTTCACTTTTAGTCCCCCTTGGGTACTTGACCATGAGGAGGCTCGATCGCTTGTACAATCTTTCTTATGTCTGATCTGTTTTCTCCATGTTTTTAAGGCCAGTGCTGAGATAGCTCGAAAGAGGATTATGCAGGCAATTCCTCTGTTCATTTGACTACATGAAATACAGAATGATATAGAAAAATATGATACAGGAAAAAACACAAAAAACTAAAAATGAAATTTTTCATATTTCTATGACAACCAAAAGCTGCAAACTACGATAGAAAACTGAATATATAAAATGGGAGTAATACAATGGGCTATAAATTATGTTGTTTTGTAAAAAAAAAAAAAAAAAAAAAAGGCCAGATAGTAATGGTAATGATGGACTAAATGTAATATGAAACATCAAATGTAAAATCCTAGGTATATACGCACTTTACAAACTCTTCAACTCCAAATGAATTAAAATAAATTACATGTATGTATGTATGTGTGTGTATATATAATATATATATATATACACACATACATATATATACATACATACATACATACACACACACACACAATGCCTTGCGAAAGTATTAAGCCCCCTTGAACTTTTCAACCTTTTACCACAGTTCAGGCTTCAAACATAAAGATTTAAAATTTTAATTTTTCGGTGAAGAATCAATAACAAGTGGGACACAATTGTGAAGTGGAACGGAATTTATTGGATATTGTGAAATTTAAAAAAAAATAAAAATCTGAAAAGTAGGGCGTGCCAAATTATTCGTCCCCCTTAAGTTAATACTTTGTAGCGCCACCTTTTGCTGCGATTACAGCTGCAGGTCGCTTGGGGTATGTCTCTATCAGTTTTGCACATCAAGAAACTGAAATTCTTGCCCATTCTTTCTTGCCGCACAGCTGGAGATCAGTGAGGTTGGATGGAGAGCGTTTGTGAACAGCAGTATTCAGCTCTTTCCACAGATTCTCAATTGGATTCAGGTCTGGACTGTGACTTGGCCATTCTAACACCTGGATACGTTTATTTGGGAACCTTCCATTGTAGATTTTGCTTTATGTTTGGGATCATTGTCTTGTTGGAAGATAAATCTCCGTCCCAGTCTCAGGTCTTTTGCAGACTCCAACAGCTTTTCTTCCAGAATAGTCCTGTATTTGGCTCCATCCATCTTCCCATCAATTTTAACCATCTTCCCTGTCCCTGCTGAAGAAAAGCGGGCCCAAACCATGATGCTGCCACCACCATGTTTGACAGTGGGGATGGTGTGTTCAGGAAGTGATGAGCTGTGTTGCTTTTACGCTAAACATATCGTTTTGCATTGTGGCCAAAAAGTTGGATTTTGGGTCATCTGACCAGAGCACCTTCTTCCACATGTTTGGTGTCTCCCAGGTGGCTTTGGCAAACTTTAAACAAGACTTTTTATGGATATCTTTGAGAAATGGCTTCTTCTTGCCTCTTCCATAAAAGCCAGATTTGTACAGTGTACGACTGATTGTTGTCCTATGGACAAACTCTCCCACCTCAACTGTAGATCTCTGCAGTTCATCCAGAGTGATCATGGGCCTCTTGGCTGCATCTCTGATCAATCTTCTCCTTGTTTGAGATGATAGTTTAGAGGAACGGCCGGGTCTTGGTAGATTTTCAGTGGTCTGATACTCCTTCGATTTCAATATGATCACTTGCACAGTGCTCCTTGGGATGTTTAAAGTTTGGGAAATCTTTTTGTATCCATATCTGGCTTTAAACTTCTCCACAACAGTATCACAGACCTGCCTGGTGTGTTCCTTGGTCTTCACAATGCTCTCTGCGCTTTAAAAAAGAACCCTGAGACTATCACAGAGCAGGTGAATTTATACAGAGACTTGATTACACACAGGTGGATTATATTTATCATCATCAGTCATTTAGGACAACATTGGATCATTCAGAGATCTTCACTTAACTTCTGGAGTGAGTTTGCTGCACTGAAAGTAAAGGGGCCGAATAATTTAGCACGCCCCACTTTTCAGATTTTTATTTTTTACAAATGTTTACAATAACCAATAAATTTCGTTCCACTTCACAATTGTCACACTTGTTGTTGATTCTTCACCAAAAATTTTAATTTTATATCTTTAGGTTTGAAGCCTGAAATGTGGCAAAAGGTAGAAAAGTTCAAGGGGGCCGAATACTTTCGTAAGGCACTGTATATATATATATATATATATATATATATGTATAAATATATATATACACACATATATACACACACACACAGCGTCTCACAAAAGTCAGTACACCCCTTCACATTTTTGTAAATATTGTATTATATCTTTTCATGAGACAGCACTGAAGATATTACGCTTTGATACAATGTGAAGTAGTCAGTGTACAGCTTGTATAACAGTATAAATTTAGGGGGCCTTCAAAATAACTCAACACACAATGTCCAAACCGCTGGCAACAAAAATGTCCATTCTTGTCCACCCTCAATGAAAATGGACAAATTGTGCCCAACGTGTCAATATTTTGTGTGGCCTCCATTATTTCCCAGAACTGCTTTAACTCTCTTAGGCATGGAGGTCACTAGAGCTTCACAGGTTGCAGCCACTGGAATCCTCTTCCATTCCTCCATGACAACATCACGGAATTGGTGGATGTTATAGACCTTGCGCTCCTCCACCTTTCATTTGAGGATGCCCCACAGGTGCTCAATAGGGTTGTGGTCTGGAGACATGCTTGGCCAATCCACAGTCGTTTACCCTCATTTTTTTTAGCAAGGCAGTGGTCATCTTGGAGGTGTGTTTGGGGACATTATTCCTGCGCTTTTCCACCTTCTGTTTGAGAATGCACCACAGAAATACAGTATTAAGAATATAAAAGCATATATCCATTACTGAAATCTTGTTGAAATTCCGTGACGGATAAACACCAAGCTAATTGTAACGGCTGGGTAGTGGATCCACTGGACCACCGAAGCGTGAAGCTAAGCCCACCCCCGGGGGAAGGAATTAATAGCCCCCTTTTCCCACCAACCCCGCGCAAAGCGGGATGGACTTGCTGCGGCGTAGGCTCCCGGTCGTCCCCCCCGAGTGACTTGTTTGCGGGGGGCAGCCGAGGTGCAGCGTGGTACAAATCGTAGCCCCGGAATCGTGGTGGGCAGGCAGAAGGTCGGGGCGGGCGGCAGGGTTCGGGGTCGTGACAGGCAGGAAGGGTCAGGGCAGGCGGCAGAGGTTGGGAGTGAGAAATAGCGGGGGTTGGTACACGGTAAGGCGAGAGTATGTTTGGGAACGTTTTCACTAGGGCACGGGGCATCATAGATCCAGAAAAGGGTGATAGGGGACGTACCCTTTAATGGGGGAAAAGGCCTGGCAATTGCCATAATAGGGCGCTGGCCCTTTAAATCCCCGGAACGACCGCGCGCGTTAGGACCAGGCACGCGCGCCTGGGCCCCGGAAGGGCGCGGACGGACAGGGGCGGTCGGGAAAGTCCCGGCAGACGCAGCCCCCCGGCTCTCCCGGGCCCAGGGGCGGCCCCCAAACCGGAGAGCCCCCCGGGAGGGGGCCACAAGGCCCCCGGCCCGCGGGGGGGGGGGGCCGGGGGGACGGCCCCGGACAGTACCCCCCCCCCTTGGTCTCCCCCCTTTCTTTGGCTAAAAGAACTTACGAAAAAAAGGGTGGGGTTTCAGGTATTGGACCCCGGTTCCCGGGCCCTTCTTCGGGGCCGAAGCCCTCCAATCAACAAGAAAAAAATCGCCTCCCCCTGCGATCTTCGTTAGGATGCCCTTTAAAACTTCAAAGACATCAGGAGATTCTGAAAAGGGATGGAGCACGCCCCCTTGGGGAACGGTTCAGGCCAAAGGGGGCCTTAAGGGGGGAGATGGAAAAGGCTTAGGAATCCTAAGAGAAGGGGGTAGCAGAGCTTGTAGCACAATGGATTTATCTGAGGAGCACTCAAAAAGGCCCCAGAAATGGGCCCCAATTTGTACGGGGGAAACCTTGGGGGTGGTCGGGCAGAGAGCCAACCCTATCTCCTGGCGGAAAGTGGGGGCGGCCTCCTTTTTTGTGGGGCCTGGGTTCATGGGGTGGGGCCCCGGGTTAAAGGAAGTGGGGTTCCCCAAAATGGTCTTAATGTCCAGCATTTGGGTTGTCCAAGCAAAAAACCCTGGAAGTATAGCCAAGGGGAGGGGGGGGCGGGGGTGACGACCGTAGACCCCAGGAAGGGAAAAAAAACCCCGTAGAATCAAGTCCCGATGGTTGTGGGGAGAATTCGGCCCACGGAAGCAGCTGGGGCCCAGTTGTCCGACGGGCCGGGACACAAAAAAAAATGGCGAGGTATTCCCCCCAATACCTGATTCCCCCCTCTCCACTTGACCATTGTCGGGGGGAGGGTGGGCAAAAGAAAAAGTCCAATTTTAACTTGAAAGCGAAAACACGGGCCCGCCAAAATTTGAGACAAATTGGGACACCCCCGATCAGAACGATTGCAAGGTAACCTGCAGACGAAAAAATTGGGTGGGAAAAATGTCCCCCCAGTTAGGACCCGAGGGAAGCCCGGAGTGGACGAAGTGGGACATTTTAGAAAATCTATCCGTGCCACCGATGAACAGAATTCCTGAAAGGGGGAAGGCCCGTAATGAAGTCCATGCCGTTTGGTGTCAGGGAGACTCTGGGGGGGGAAGAGGGACTAAGAGCCGAGGGCCTATGGGTGGAACCTTGTTCCGGGCACTTTGTGTCACAGGCGAGAACAAAGCTTGGACGCCCCTGGGCAGGGTCGGAACCAGTACGCCGTGAATGAGGGCGTGGGACTTTCGAATGCCGGGGGTGACCACCCAGAAGAAAAACTATCCCCCACCCCAAATTTTCTCCGCTGAGCGCAGGACGAACTAGGTTTTTGCCTGGGGTACCCTCCAAAGGGTCCCCGGAGCCAAGTGGATCAGCCGTTGGGAGCAATGATGTGCGGGACCAGGTTCTTCTCCAGTGACGTCAGGGGTCGGGAGGGGCATCACCTTCGTTTCTCTCGGTGGCCGGAAAGTGTATCCTGAATTTTAAAGCGAGGAAAAAAAGGACCCCTGCCGGGGCGAGGATTCAGACGCTGGGCCTTTGGGAGTATGTAGATTCTTGTGGTCCCGTGAAGAGCGAATGGGTGACGGGCCCCCTCCACAAATGCGCCACCCTCTGTCCCCAATTTTGATGGCCAGCAGCTCTCGATCTAAAATGGTGTAGTTGCGTTCGCCGGGAGAAGGTCCGGGAGAAGAAACCGAAAGGCCCGTCTTGCCTTTTGGGGCCCTTTTCAGTCGGCCCCGCCCCCTGTCCCACGGAAAGGGGCATCCCATTTCCCAGGCTAAAGGGCCTTTCCGGATCAGGACGAACCGGGATGGGCAAAAGAAAACGCTGACTTCAGTGAGAGAATGTTCCTAAATGAGGGGGACCAACATTCGGGTTGGCTTCTTGGGTGGGGGCCCACGAGGGGGAACCCCCAGCGAAGAGAAGGGGGGAATAAACTGCCGGTAAATTGGCGAATCCCAGGAAGCTTGAATCGCCCGAAGCCCGACAGGGCGTGGCCATGCGGGATCGGGGAAGCTTAGCTGGGTCCATCTGCAGCCCAGGGGTCGAGACTATGTATCCCGGGAAAAGGAAGGCTGGCCCTGGTGGAACCCGACACTTCCCCTTTGGCTACAGTCGATTTTTCCCGCAGGCGTCGGGACCGGGGTATTGTACCGATGAGTCTTTGCGTAGGAGAAAAAATCAGAATGTCGTCCAGGTACACTATGCGCGGGTTTTTACAGAATCTTGAATACGTCATTGACAAAACCTGGAAAAAAACCTGGGGGCGTTGATAGCCCAAAAGGGCAAAAGAGATACCGAAGGGCCCCGTCCCGGGTGTTAAGGCTGTTTTCCACTCCCCCCCCTCACAATTTGACGAGGTTATAGGACCGCGCAGGTCCAATTTAGAAAAACCTTGGCCCCAGAAGACGACAAAGGCTCCGTATCAGGGGTAAGGGTATTTTCTTCACCTATCTTGTTTGCCCCCGAAATCTATACACGGCCGAAAGACCCGTCTTTTTTTGGACAAAAAAAAAAAAACCACCCCCGGGGGCGAGGAGGACTTGCAAATGAACCTTTAGCCAAATTCTCCGTATGTAACCCACATGGCCTAGTCTGGGGCCAGACAGAGGATAGCCCCGCCCCCGTGGAGGACTTGTTGGGGGAAAGGGAGGTTATGGGACAGTATATGGACGATGGGAGGTAGCTTCTCACCCTGTTTCTGGGAACACATCGCAAAAATCCTGGTCCTCGGCGGCGGGCGGGCAACGGCTTGACAACGGGGCGGGAACGGGGTAGGCACCGGGGGGGTACCTCCAAGCATGGTTCTGGCTTTTCCGGGCCCCCAAAACGAGGACTTCGCCTGTCTTCCAATCGAGCGTAGGGGCGGATTTTGCAGCCGGGGGCCCCCAAGAGGATCGCCGAAAAAGAGGGGACAGGCCTGGAAACCCTAATCTTCTCTTTATGTAGACCCCCCCACACGGAGGTCCCGGCCGGGTTTTTATCGGTTTGGGATCAGGGGGAGCTCCCCACTGACCGGGGATAGCAGCGGCTTCCCCAGCCGGACCACAGGTATGTGGTCCCGGGTTACATGAGGCAAAGTGAATTCCCGGAGCCCCAAATCAGGAAGAGAAATCCGGGAAAGCAGGGCCAGCATCAGAACACCTCCACAGGCATTTACAAACTGGGAGGAGGAAACTGCACCTAGGGGCCCGCCTACCCCCGGACCTGGTGAGAGCGTTTCCCGGGGTGAGGACGAAGGGGGCAACTTCTCGGGAAATGGGCCGGGCTGGCGCAGTAGAGGATAGCTTTTTTGTCGACGACGGTTCAGTTCTTGCCTTTAAGTGGGCCCGGTCCATTGCATAGGTTCCACCTTGCGGCTTTACGGTGGAATTGGAAATGCTGGAACACAGGAGCCAGGTGAAACCGCCGACGGGAGAGAGCCTCTCTTTCTTGGCAAAGCTCCTCCTGCCTCCAGCGAACCTTTTTTCGTTGCGGGGGGCAAAAAAAATTAACTCGTTCAGGGGGGACGGGAGGTCCCCTTTCTGCCAAAACGCTTTTACCCTGCTGGCAGACCCTTTTTGAAAGGTTTGCGCAGGGGGGCGGCTTGTTCCATGCGAGCTCCGAAGCCAGGTACGGAATTGAACCCCCATAGTCACCCACAGAAGATTCGCCCCACGAAGGCTCAAGAGGGGGGTCTCAGCGGAGGGAAACACGGCCGGCTCCTCGAACGGTGCGGGAAATTTCCCGGGGAAGGTTGTAGGTCCGCAGTCACGGGCGTTTCCTGTCCCAGAGGGGGGTTGCCCAAGCCCGACCTTCCCGGAAAGTAGACTCACCACGAAAGCCCCTTTGGACCCCCTCGAGGGAAATGATCCGCCATCCGCTCCACGTGCATAGAGACTGCGTAAAGAAACCCCCCCAAGGGTTGGGGGTCCCCGGGAAAAATTGGAGGGGAGAGGGGGCCCAAACTTTGGGGCCCCGTGGGCCCAAAGGAAATGCAGAAGAAGACGGGCCCCCCGGACGGAGGGGGAGACGCTGCTGGGGTGCAAGGAGTGACCATCATGGCGGTGACTGGCCCAACGTGACCTTGTTTGCGATCTTTTCGATTGGAGCAACAATGTTGTAAAATCCCCGATGCTTGGCAGGGGGACCCGGCGGGGTCCATGGTGGATTAATGAACGGTTTGGGGAGTGGATCCCTGGACACCCCAAAACGATGATAGCTAAGCCACGCCAAGGGGGAACGGAATTAAATAGCCCCCCGGGTTTTTACAGAGCCCCCCGCAAAGCGGGGTGGACTTTTTGCGGCTGGGACCGGTCGTCCCCCCCGACGTGACTTGCTTGCGGTGGCGCCCGAGGTGCGGTGGGGGCAGAATTTGTAGTCCCAGAACGTAGTCGTGGGCAGGGAAGGTCGGGCAGGGGCAGAGGTTCGTGGCGTAGACAGGCGGAAGGTCAGGGCAGGCGGCGGGTTCGAGTTGAGAAACGTAGCGAGGGGTGGTACACGGGAAAGGGGGGAGTATGTTTGGGAAGCTTTCCTAGGGCACGGGGGTAAAAGATCCAGCAAGGGTGAAAGTGGGACGTATCCTTAAGAAAGGGGGAAAGGGCCCCGGCAATTACCAAAAAATCAGGGCGCTGGCCCTTTAAAACCCCGGGGAAAGAGCGCGCGCGCGCTTAGGAACAGGCCGCGCGCCTCGGCCGGCGAGGGCCCGGGGCGGCACAGGAGCGCGGTCAGGTAAGTCCCGGCAGCGCAGCCCCCCGGCTCGTCCCCGGGCCAGCGGCGGACCCGACCCCGGGGACACCCCGGGGGGGGGGGACCACGGATGCGCCCGCGGCCCGGGCCGGGGGGAGCGGCCCGGCGACACTAATTTGACCATTTCAGACCTTTCTTTGGGCCTTGATTACAATGTAAAAAGATAAAACTGAAAAACCATCAAAATTTTAAAAGCTTGTGTAACCAATCAGGACCTAAATATATATGCAAGAACAATGACTGACGTAGATTAACCCCTGAATTTCCAACAAGTATACCATATACAAACAAATGTCATAAAAAAAAATAATACAACTAGCTAGTAAAAGTATAGCAAACAATCTTAGTTGAGCCGTGGGAATAACTACCTAAGTAAGGGTCCAAAAAGCCCCCTTTATTTTTGAGTTTTTTCCTCCTTTGGTTTTGGCACTTTTTTTTCCATAAAAAATGAAGAAACCTAATTTTACCCCGATTGGCTTCAAAAAAAGTTTTGCGCAACAATGGGGTTTGTCCCCTTTTATAACCCTTACAGGTTTCCAAAAAACTCTTTCTTCAGTTTATGTATAGTACAGCCTACCGATATATGGTAAGTGTCAAAAATTTAATAAAACTTTTTGTTCAAATATATTCAGCCCCAACAATGAGGGTTTTAATTTTTAAAAGCATAACATGGAGTAGGGAAAAAACCCTACTTCAGGAAGTAGAAGAGTTCAACCCCTTTATCAAACTGAATGTGCCCGAGGGATTCCCTTTATGCCCGAATTTTTAGAGGGGTTGCCCATGTGATACCAACCCCAAATTAGTGTAGAGAGGCCAAATTTTTACCAGGAAATATTAGATAATGTGAGGGGTCTTGAAGGTTGATGGGGCAATCTATTTCTCGAACAAATTCTAGACTCCACAAATGTTATTCAGTCAATTTTTTTTTGAAAAAATTTTTTCCCCCCATTTTCTCATTTTTTTTTTTTAAATTTTTGTGTTCTAAAGTTGTATCAATAAAAATATTTTACATGGCAAGCAAAGGGTAAAAATGTTTTAAATTGTGACTTTTAGGCTCCTATTCACCATCCACTGCAGCTTTGAATATTGGGTCCCTCTTTTATAGGACAATCACCTGGTATCTCATACATAAAAAACCGCCTCAACTTTTTAAAAAATTGGGGTTTGAGTTTTTTTTCAGAACTGCATTGTTTTTGTTTTTTCCCCTGGTGGGGGGACAAAACTTTTTTTTGTTACACAAAATTTTGACCTTTATCGTGTTCCTAAAAGTTTAGTGTGTTTTAGGATGATTTCCCCAAGCGAAAAAATCCGGTTGAGCACCCTGAAAAAGGGGTTTCCTAAGAAAAGAGAAACAGCATATCCAGTCATCGATAGGTCTCTGGGCCAAGAAAATTGTCAAACTGCTCATGTGAGGCCCTACAGCTGGAAGAAAAGGAATGGGTGTCCATCCCCAAAGCCAAGAGGGGACGTTCAGGCAAATTTCGGGTCAACAAGTTTTCTATTACAAGGTCTATCGTTCGAACGCGACAGGGAAAAAATGGAGGCAGCTCGTAGGCTTTTGTAAGATTGAGACCAGGCGTTTGCACACACCATACAAGGTGCGTTACACAAATCTGGAATGATGGCCCCAAAAAAAAATTTTAAGAAGCCTCGATTATTCTGCATAAGAAGCGTTGGCTCCCTTTTTCAAAAAAGTCGAAAAATGGGGGATTAAAACAGGTGATTTGGAGCAAAGAGTGAAAGCATAGACTGGGTTCTGATGAGGGCAAATGGGTTTGGAAGAATCAAGGGAAAATGAGGCTAATGAATCGAGAAATTTAAGAAACCGTCAGGTTCGGTGGAGGAAGCCTGATGATATGGGGATGTTTCACAGCCAAAGATTTTGGATACTTGACCAGGATCAATGTTGATCTCAATGTGGAGCTATATGTGAGTGTCCTACAAGATGAATTACTTCATACACTTGAGTACTATGGGTATGAAGAGGACGACATAGTGTCCAGCAGGACAATGACCTGAAGCAGACATCAAGGGTGGAGAAGGAATGGTTCAATGACAATGAAGTAGAGTTGCTGTATTGGCCTCCACAGTCCCCAGACCTCAACCCAATCGAATACTTGTGAGTAGAGTTGAAGAAAAAGCTGTATTTGTATTCAAGTCCAGTCTGCACCAACATTGGGAACGTGTAGAAGAGACCTGGGATCAGATTTTGGACATTCTTGAATCTGATCCAGAGCCCAGAAGGAATCAGGCAGAGCTGAAAGCGGGATTTACCAAATACGAACAAAATAATAAAAATGAAAATTTTGATTTTTAGGAGCAAAACCGTAACATTGCAGTTACAGGACAAGAATCTGCAGAACTAAGCAGATGCTGAATACTTGTGAGTCAAATTTATGTACAAGAAAGGTAAGATGATTGTCTATAAAATGATGGGAGTCTTATGTACAAAGCTGTAGTGTAGATGTAGCTCGGATGAACGCTGAGTCTGTGTAAAGGCAGGAAAAAAAGTTGGCGGACCTGGCGCACGTGGAAATCCAGAAGAAAAGGCCTATGATAGTGGCCAATAGTTAAAATCGTCCTTTATTTCTAAAAAGTGCAAGAGTGGTGTGCCCTCCCACCATTAAAAACATAAGACTAGGGGGCGTGGTCTGACATGGCTGCTTGAAGAAGCCTTTTTCCTGAGCTCCCCTGTGCCTTCTAAGGAATCCATAGCCATCAGCCTATGATCATGGGCAAATCCAGCAAAAAAGCTAAGGCCAACTCTACAGCAGCTGCTGACCCTGCCCAGGGGGTTATTGGCCAATATTTTGGGCGTTTTGCAGCCCTTATGCCTCCTGAAGAAACGGAGCAACGCGGGCCCCAAGATGGCCGACCGGCCCACCCTGCAGCTTCGACACGCAGCGGCAGGCCCGACACTACGGAGGCCCTCTCCACTCCTGGCCCGCAAAAAAAAAGGGAAGCCCTGCTCCCCAACTCCTTACCGGCGCCTCCAGCTGCTGCGGGAGTCCAAACGCCCCTGACCACCCGGGACGTGCATCTTCAGTGCGGCCTGCTCCCCTGCCGGGTGGATCCGGGCCCGGCACCTTTAGGGCCCTTCTCCTCCTGGTCTTGCGTGGGGACCTCCAGCGAGGCGAGCGGCCCCCGGGCCCGGCCCCGGCCCCTGCTGCGGCTCAGTATGAGTCGGGGGCCGCGGGCGGTACCCACCTGCGAGCGGAGTGGGACCGCCGGGTCCCCGGGGCCCCCGCGGGGACAGGGTGCAAGGGGAGCCCTTGCTTTACGGGATGGACTCGGTGGGATTTGAGCCTAGCCCGGCTGTCTCCCCTAGACCCTCCCCGGGGATTATCTGGGCCACATGACAGTGACCGGGGGCCTTGCCCCCATCCCCTGCAGCCAACTGGGTAAACCTATCCTCTATGATGGGCTTTTCAGCCCCAGGCCCGGCTCAGGGCTTTCTACCCTAAATGGGGGTAGACCCCAATAAGGGGCCCCCTGCACCTTTGCACCCCCCTTGGCCCCCAGGCTGGAGTCTAGCTGGTTACCCTGCTTGCACTTTATGTGGCCAAAGCTCAAAAACTGATGGGAGTGGGCCCAAAAATCCCCAGCGTGGTCCGGCTTTTGGGGGGAGGATTCTACCGGGGCCATCCCAGGGGCCTGCGGGGATCGTCCTATGCTTAGCTGTAAAAAATGCGTCGTGAGGGGTCCTTGGTGCCAACCACCCGCTGTCTCTCCCTCCCGGCCAGTGCTAGACACTCTTGCCGGTTGCCTTTCCCCTCTATCTCAGCTCCGGCCCCAGGGGGCCCATTTTTCCTTGGAAGTGGCTGCTTCCTTGTCTAGGAGGGGAAGAGTGTCGCCTTTGGCCACGGTCCCGGGCCCAAATAACTCTGGCGGGCCCCAACTTCTTACCAGAACCCCCCTACTAGGCAGGACTTTCCCCTCCATGGAAAATCGGCTTTTGAGGAGTTTCCCAAAATTTCCGCTCTGAATTTCTTTCTGTGTCCCAGGGGGTGGCCTACAGCAGGTCAGGACTCTCCTCCACCTCTTTCTGCACTAAAAGGGGAGTGCAGCAACTTTCATCTAAATTTTTTGCCCTCCAGCAAATCTGGACGTGTAGAAAAACAGAGGGGGGGGAATAATTTAGAATCGGGGGCTTCCCAAAAATCGGTGCTGCCTTGAGCTTTTATTTCCACTGTATCTCAAGCTTCAATAATATCTGGACCCGGACCCAAATACCTACTTGAGAGGACCCGGTCCTACCCCTGCGTCCCCCTAGTAAGGACCCCCGCACCCTAGGGACGTAGTCTGGGGCCCCATTTTGTTTTAAAAGAACAAACCCTTCAGAAGGCCGCTCCCCGTCCTTAGCATAACAAGATCACATTTACAGATATTCCCGGATTGTTCGTATCCCCTGGACAGCGAGTATGCAAAAAACCCTTCTTAACGCCCTGAAGGAGAGGAACATCCCTTTTTCAGAGGGGGGTTTCCTTTTGCGTTTTGTACGGGTCTGAGCGCACCTACCCTTGCGCACTCGGGGGAAAATTCCATATTTGTGGGTTAATTTCCCTGATGTCTCGCTCCCGGCGGGCCCCTCCTTGTCCCTGCCAATGGGGGGGGGGGGGGGGGGGGGAGGTGGGGGGCCTCTCCCACTCGTCCGGATGCTAGGGCCTTCCGTCGAGGGCCCCGCTCAAAAGGCTCCGCTCACCAAGTGTAGAGACTCAATCTTTCGCTTCTCTTGTTGTCTTATCGTCTAGGCTCAGTTGGCTAGTGTGAAAATGCGGGTTTTTTTGGGGGTCCCCCTGCCTCTCTAGGTTCTTCTCCGACATTAATCTGTTGCTGATTAGGGTACAGGGGCTTACCCCCTTTATTGCCTGGTTAATAGTTTTGGTTTCCCTTTTTTCATAAGCTTCGATAATAATGTTTGGGGAGCACTCTTTTTGGATCCCTGCCTTATGCCCCCCCCAAATGGGGTTTGGGTGTTTTGGGCCCACTGTGGGCCACCGGGTTTTCCTGGTTTTTAGGAAATGTTTATTATTTTATGCGGGAGTTTTTTGGGTTACCCTGTGTTTTCTTTTTGCCCCCCTCCTCCCTTCTCTTTTTTGCCCTGTCCTTTCCCTTCCTCACTCACCCCCGCCGGATGTTGGAGACACACATCATATGTATATCTCTCAAGCTAAAGGGGGACCTTAAGTAGTATCCTTCAACGCAAGGGGGCCTAAAATCCCTGGGAAAAAAGTTTCTAAAATCTTGTATCATTTTTCACCGAAAAAAAAGCTCAAATGTGTGCCTCAGGAGACACTTTCAAAACAAAACCATGCCCCCTTTAAATCAAGGTAGAATTTTCCTCAGTGGATTTTGCAAAACTGCCCCTCTCCAAAGACTAGGGGGTGGCCTAGCCATCCTAAATTCCTGGCCCACCGGGTTTTTGATGCATCTCTGATGTAGGGGCCAGATATCTCATTTTAATCCTTAATATTAATGGGCTGACTTCACGATTGTCAAGTTTGCCCGAATCGGGACAGTTGCTTTCTTACTGAGGTCCAGACGATTTAACCCCCCCCCCAACCCACCCACCACCAACCCCCCCCACAACCCCCCCCACACAACCCCACACCCCAAAAAACCCCCCCCAAAACCCCCCCCCCCCCAAACCCCCGCCCCCCCCCTTAAAAAAAACTTTATTTTTTTTAAAAAATTTAAAATTTTTATTTTATTTTGTCGGACCATGCGATGAACCTCCCTTTCAAAGGGAGGCACTGAAAAGGTCCTTCGTGGCATTTGATCAAAGCATGGTTGTCGCCCTTAAAAAGCCCCATGACCCGATCGCTGGGCGTGCATAAGGGCCCCGCTTTGGCCCCTTTACAAAAAAGCCCTTTTGGGAAAAGTGCTGGGATTTTCTGTTGGCTCGGTTGGAGGGGCCGTTTACTGTTTGGGCCTCCGGGGAGGGGCTCCTGCGCGGGTGTAGTGGTTTCGAATATGGGGAACAAGGCGGTCGATCCTGGCGAGAGCATAGGGAATTGGACAGCCGATCCCCGGTCACCAGTATTAAAGATGCGCAGGTAATTGGGCACTCCACTTCAGGTCGGGGTGAATTCCAGTCCCTTTATTCTAAGCTGTATAACCTTCCGTTGACAGTCCCAGTCCTTTCCCCAGGTCGGGGGCCCCTCCCCCTTTCCAATCTAAAGGTTGAGGTCATCCAGAAGCTGGAGGGGGTCTTTCTCGATGGAGGGGGTTGGGGAAATCAGCCCTTTTTTGGGGGCCTCCCTAGCGGGGAAAAACCCTGGGCCTGAGGCTTCACTGGCAAATTTTTTCAGATTTGCTCCCCGCTCTTTCCCCCGGGCCTTCTGGTGCCTTTAAAAACTGTCTGAGTCTTTACCCTTCCCGGGAGAGGCCCCCCGGGGCCATATCGTAGTTTTGCCAAAAAACCGGCAAAAAATCCACAGGCTTGCAGCAGCTATAGGGGCCGATATCTCTACTAAACGTAGCCTTTAAAAATTTTGCCAAATTTTGCAAAAAGCCTTTCCCCCTTCTGCCCCATGTTCCACCCCGTAGGTGGGGTTCACCCTGGGGCGTGAGGCCAGAGAAAACCTGAAAACATTGGACTCTTTCAATTCAAACTTCTGGGGTGCCATTGATCCCGTCCCCTTTCGCGAAAAAAACGTTTTATAGGATCTCTTGGGACTCTTGAGTACCCTCAAAAATATGGGACTCGGCCCCTTTTTTTCATAAAATACGGGCATTTCAAAACCTTCTGAAAAATCAAGATAACGGTGCCCCATCAAAACTCCCTTGAAATCATAATGGCCCAGGAGGGCTGCCCCTTACGCCCCTTTTCTATCTTTGTCGGAGCATATGGCCCCGTGCGATCCAACCCGCTCAAAGGGGTTTAACATTGGAGGGCATGAGTTTTTAAATGCTCGGGTTCGCAGATGTCTGTTACTCTATTTGGGCCCTTTTTATCCCCCCCTCTTTGATGTCCCAGCTGGTAAAAATTTTGCCGCTGGTCCAATTACAAAATTAAATTTCTCAAAAACTGAAGCCTGAAATTTCCCTTGATCAAGCCCCTGCCCAGCCATTAAAACTAACTTCT
The DNA here is from genome assembly GCA_025379985.1 of Phyllomedusa bahiana. Lineage (NCBI taxonomy): Eukaryota > Metazoa > Chordata > Amphibia > Anura > Hylidae > Phyllomedusa > Phyllomedusa bahiana. The sequence continues at coordinate 31,682 of JAODAL010005751.1, read as the reverse complement.
CCTTCTCCGGGCCTGGGGGGGGGATCTTTTGGGGACTAAAATTCCCGGGGGTCTACGAAAAATTTATGGTGTAATTTTCTCCCCTTTTCTAGCCCCAAAGTTTTTAGGCTATAGGGGGGGGGTGGGGGCGGGCGATTCTCGTGGTTTGGTAGGGCGAAAATTATCAAAATGTTCCCTCCTCCCGAAATGCTAACGCTTCGCGGGGCCCCCATTCCCTGCCCCCTCCCTTTTGGATGAGGCTCATCGAAGTTTCCTGAGTTCCTGTGGCGAAGCCGCCGCCCCAGATCAGAAGGGACCTAAAGTCCCGGCCAAAAACGGGGGGGGGGTGGGCTTTAAATGATGCGGTTGTACTATAGCAGCGCGTATGCCGGTTCTTGGTTTGTCCATAGCCCCCCGGATAAACTTGGGTATATACGCACAGACAGTCTCTCCCCAGGCTATACTTCCCCCCCTGGGGACAGAAAATTTTTATCTCGAGACCCCAAACTTTGTCTTCAGCGCAGCCCTACGTTTATCCTTTATTGGGTGTAGGGGCCAGTCCTTATTAGATTAAAGGGTCCCCTGTTCCCCATTTGGCAACCATTTATTTCCTCAGGCACTTAGGGGGGTCCCTTTCCCGGGGTTCTAAGTTCACCCCCCCTTCTCGAGTACAGGTACAGGCCAGGGGGGCTTGAAACCCCTTTGGTTGACCCCGGACCTTCTCCCTTTTCCTGGTACCATTTGAAAACCCGCAGCTTCGGCAATTCTTTTCCTCTGTCATCGTGAAAGGGTCCCCCTTTTTGAGAACTTCACCGTTTGAGGCTTTGTTGCCCCGCGTCCCCCGGCACCCGATCTCCTTGATCTTCGTGGTGAACCCCTCCTCTTGTAGGTCTCCCCCATTTGTAAAGCTTGGGGAAAGAGCTTCGGGGGGGACTTTCACTGTTGAACAAGGAGAAAGTGTTTTTATTCATCATAAAGCGTGATAGCCCGCAAACGCAGGAAACAAACTTTAAATATTCCAGGTGGTACAGAGTGCCGACTCTGCTTTTAAGTGGTATCCCAATGTCCCCGACACCTGTGGGGTGCAAACAGGAGGCAGGGTTTTCCAAATGTCCCTTTTTTGGGTTGCCAGGCCCCTTTCGGCCCCTTTTGGGGGAAAAGGGTCCTTCAGGCTATCTCGGATTGTTGCGAGGTTTCATCCCCGGGCCGCCCAGAAGCAGTCCTTTTTTTTTGGCCCCTTTTTCGCAAACCTTATAAAAAGTCTTTGTAAGACATCTCTTACAGGGGGCAAAGACGGGAATCCCCCCTCGCTGGCGTCAATTGTCTCCGTCCATGCTGAAAAGGGGGGAGGAGGGGATCCCCTACCTTTTTGTATGGAGGAGATGATTGCCACTCCCCCAGGAGGTGATTAAATATGACCTTGGAGGCCCTGGCCCCGTATCAGTTCCCCGGGAATTTCGGGCCCTTTGGGGCAAGGGTATGGGGGTTCGGTCGTAGTTGTTGGGCCCCTTGGCGTTTGAAGCTTCCTTTGGGGGGGGTCCCCCCGTTTTGTTGTTTTCCCTGGACGTTTGGTGTCTCCCCGGGGTTCGGTGGTGAGGACTCCCCCTTTTTTTTTTCCCCCCTTTTTCCCTTTTTTTTGCCCCCCCTGTTAAAAAAATATTGGAGTATCGGACCTTATAGGGGTTTAACAATGTTTGACTCATTGTCCACTGGGGGTTGGGGGGGTTGGTGGTCCGTCTCTCGGTGTGGGCGCGTATTATGTTTTGTATGCTGACCTGTTATTCTAGGTCGTAGTATTGAAGGCCTATTTGATGTTTTGATTATTTACTCACTGGACTCTCGTACTTATATAGTAGTGCCTTTGTTCATCTTTTGCATGCCTGTTTTTATATGTTTATGTATAAAATTGTTCCAATAAAAACTTATTATAAGAAAAAAAAACATAAGACTAAAACAACTCAACGCGTTTTTCGTTGTATACCAGTGCTTTTTCAAGGGTAATACAGAAGTTTAAACATACATGGATATTTAAATGAACTGTTAACTATACATAGGTCAACTTAACAGTCAATCATTACAACAAAGGAATTTAATTTGAAGATACAGCTGTCACTCAAGTGTCATCACTGATTCCATCAAGGGGAAAAAAGATGGTGCATACCGACTGGTGATTGGGTAATTGGGACTTCGATCAAAATACGTCAGCTCTAGCTGCTTTTCAGCGGCGAGAAGAAGGATAATTCTAAGATCAAGACGCAAATCCAGGAAAAGAGGAAGAATGGAAAACAAATCGACTATCGGCAGAACGTGAAGCTGAGTAGTCACAATAAATCTAAACCTGGTTGTATAAAGGATAACAGATAATAAATGATAAAAATAAAATATTCATAAATATGTAAAAAGAGCTGTTAATCTTAAAAACTAAGAATAAGTAACTGTATCACTGGAAGTAGGCTAGAAAGGAGGGAACCAATAGAAGGAAAGCGGCAATTTAGAACCGACCAATAAGATGTGGAGCTCCTTTCTATGTGATTTAACATAGACTATAAACAGGCGGTAAATATGAATGGTCCAATCAAAGACGGACTCTAATAATGTAGGATGTAACCGGAGGGGAATTTGAAAGGACAACTGAATGTGAAAACTAGCGGTAAACACAAAATGGACCAATGAGATGATTGGAAAAGAACAAATGGACCAATCAGAATACTGTAGGTCCGTGTTACCATCAGAAGCAGGAAACTAGGATTGTAGTTGAAATAACTTGTAAGTTACAGATTAAAGGACCTAAATTGTATGTAAAATTGTAATTGAAAGTTCCTGCTTCTGATAGTAACACGGACCTACAGTATTCTGATTGGTCCATTTGTTCTTTTCCAATCATCTCATTGGTCCATTTGTGTTTACCGCTAGTTTTCACATTCATTTGTCCTTTCAAATTTCCCTCCGGTTACATCCTACATTATTGGAGTCCGTCTTTGATTGGACCATTCATATTTACCTCCATTTTATAGTCTATGACTTGAGCTCTTCCTCCCATTGGTCCATTCAGATAGACCGCCTTTACTCTCTTTGGTCAATTTTTGATAGCTATGCGCCCTTGATAGAAAGCCTTTATTTTCACGGGTTAGTTTTGACAGCAATGCGCTCTTTATTTTCCCTATTTCACATTCAAGTAACATTTTTTTTGACTACCACTTCACCGTCGCCGAAAAGTCGATTTGTTTTCCTTTTTCCTTTTTCCTGTTTTTGCTTTTAAATTTTAGAAAATCCTTCTTCCGCCGCTGAAAACACTAGAGCTGACGTTTTTTGATCGAAGTCCCAATTCCCCAACCCCAGTCGATGCACCACTTTTTTTCCCCCTTTTGATGGAATCAGGGGATGCACTTGATGACAGCTGTATTTTAAAATTTAAAATTTCCCTTTTGTTGTTATGTTTGACTTTTAAGTTGACCTAGAAATTTTAACAGTTAAATTTAAATCCCTTTATTTTAAAAAACCTCTGATTACCCTTAAAAAAGTGCTGGTTACACGAAAAACGCGTTGAGTTTTTTTTAGTCTTTTGGGTTTTTTAATGGGGCAGGGCACACCATTAGTGAGAGCGGTTTTTTGAAAATCTCATCTTAAAAGATAAAAATTTTTGCAATTTTTAGCCCATTCCGAATCCCAAGCCATAATCTGCCGTGACCATTAATGTCTATGGGAAAGGGAAAAACAGCTTATTCTTTACCCCAAACAGGGAGGAGAAGCTGGGAAATTTAAAATCCACAACAAAAATGGATACATCTTTGGGAAAAAACAGGTTAAAAAGCACAGAAAAAAATTAACAGACTTTCACTATCCCTGTCCTGTACCACCATGACCCTTAAACGCGTGACCAAAAATTAAAAATGCCAGAAGGCAGTTTTATTTGAACTACATTTACTTGAACGGACTTTGAATACCCCTGCCGGAATGCGCATGCCCCTTAAATCTGCTGACCCACAATTAAAATGAGGGAAAAAAGTAGTCTTTCAACCCCCATTTTGGGAAACGGGACATTGACAATGTCTGTCCGGACCGCAGCATGCCCATAAAAACCTGCATTCCCCACAGTTTAAAAAAAGGCCGGAAGAAAGTTTTTTTTGAACACCTTTTAGTGAACTGGACATTGACTATGCCTGCCCTGGACCACAGCATAAAAACAAACCTGCATGACCCCAGTTTAAAAAGGGGCCGGAAAAAGGATCTTTGAACCCCCTTTTTTAGTTGAACTGACTTGACATGCTTTTCCGGACCACAGAAAGACCCCAAGCCCCTTTTTTGACCCACAATAAAAAGTTCCGGAAAAAACTATCTTTGAACCACCATTTTAGGGAACTGGCATTGACTAGCCCGTCCTGGCTGCAGCTTATCCTCAAACCCAAACCCACAATTAAAAAGTGACGGAAAAAAGGGGTTTTTCCCAAAACTGCGCTGCTAAGCACTTGCCATCAAAAGTGACATTTTCCCCCTGACATTTAAAATGTGAACAAAAGAAACAATTCCCCCGTATCAACGGGCCTGTCTGAAAATCCTGACTCACTGTCAAAATGGGGGTTTAAGAAATTAAATGACAAGGGAGTTTACTAAATTTTGGACAAGCAGGGTCGCTAGCAGGGTGGGGACAGGGGTGTGGTGAAGAAGGGGTGGGGTCCGTCACTAATTTCATGCTTTCACTATAGGGCTGGAATTTTCAGTGGGTGCGGTGAACCAGGGCTGGGGTCCCTCCATTAAAACGGCAAAAAATTTCCCTTTACGCAGCAACGAAAAAAGTCTCTGAAACAGAGTGCGGAGGGGAAATGCGACTAAACCCAACCTTTCCCCAGTACACAGTCAAACCCGGGTAGCGCTTGAAAATTTCTGCTCTATGAGAGCGCTTCCCCCCGTATATGCAACCAATTAGCTTCAAAATTGGGAAAAAGCTGGGGGTTTTACGCTGCGTATCACCCAGGGGCCCTTTTTTTTGGGATTCTTTTCTCGTTTACTCAAAGTGTTGGAGGAAAAATTTCTCGTTCTTTGGGGTGGGGAATGTCTCCATCACCATTTCCTTAAATAACCTACATCTTTTCAGTCTTCCTGTACCCCCCTTTACAAAACAGAGAATATTTTTAAACAGCAAAATTTTTCAAGCAAGTTTTTTAGTATTTAATTCTAGAAAAACACATTTTTTTAAATAGGATGGAATCCCACCCGTCTTGTTTCCTTTTTTTTTTAATTGTATTAAACGGGTTTTTCTCACACAGGAATTCAACTATGTTAAAGATCTTGCAAAAACAAGTTATTTTGCAATATGTGTCCATTAACAGTCTCCTACCTATTCCTGTTTTTAACAGCACCATGTCCCATAAATTTCAAAACATCACTCTTGAGCCACTGTTGAAAATTGTGAAGAACAAATGTCTGTTAGGAACCACATTTTTTTAAAATAGGACCTGTAGTATAGCTGCATGTCACAACAGCATGACCCAAAAAATTATAAAAATGACTTCTCAGCCACTGTTAAAAATTGTGAGGGAGAAATGCCACTTAGAAGCCACATTTTTGTTCCAAAGGACCTTGATTATAGCTGTATCTCACAGCACCATGACCCCAAAACCACTGACAGTGCAAAAATTTTTAATGAAGAATTGGGTAAATGGAATACGTTTTTTTCATGAAACCTTGTACAATTGGTCTCTTTTACAGTCTCATCACCGCAAAACCAGCAAAATGATCTTTTGTGAACTGAGAATAAAAATTGCAGAGAGAAATGATCATTTTAAAAAATTTTTTTCAAGAGGACCATTTCTGTTTGAAGAGGAATGTGAAGTAGACTGGCAACTAATCGGTGACCTCGGCAATTGGGGCCACAACATCATCAAGATCCACGCCTGATTCATCTTGTTTGAAAGTCAAACGATCCACATGATTAGTGGAAAGCCGATGCTTTGTCTGCAATGACTCCTCCAGCTGTTGAAGGTCCGCCCAGATATGACCCTGGTTTGCTGGGCATACAATACCTCTTTTGAAATACTGCGAGTTTGGGGCCATTCATCATTTTGATACCCAGAAGTCGATGGGCCAGGAACATAGCCAAAAACATGGGTGTTGAGAAGCAGATAGTCGGCACCATGATCTTAAACCCGGGTCTCTGTGTGTCGTATGTGTGCCCTGCATTACAGGCATTGGTGAGGTGGTAAATAAGGATTACCAGAGGTCACCTATTAGGCTTCTGCCACATTGCTTGCTGCTGCCGCTGCGGCTACTTGGCACTCAACTGCTGTCACGTTGCTGACGTTGTTCCACCGTGACATTTGAAGAATGTGAAGCAGACGCAACAGATGTCTCCATTGATCAATAAATACGGTCTCCAATTCCTGCATTTTACTCTCTTTTTTGGGTGGGGGGAAGGGAAAAGTGCGGAGTTTCGCCTTGTACCGGGGATTGAGGAGGGTGGCCACCCAGTAACTGTTGTTCATTTTGATGGCCTTAATGCGAGGATCATGTTGGAGGAAATGGAGCATCCAAGCACTTATTGAGAGATGGAGCCTTGATTTCCCAAACCCTTTTTGGGTCGAGGGGCACTAGCAAACTGATCTTACTCATCTTCGTCCTCCGCCTCAAATCCATGCCAACCTCTTTCCAAGGCAGGGACATCGGTAACGTCAGTGTATAGGAATACCTCATCCTCCTCCTCCCTTCCTCCGCCTCAGCTTCAACACAGCCCCCGACTTGCCTCAATGCTGTAACCCTGAGAGCTGAGGCGCCACCTTGCACCAGCCCTGGACCCCGAACCACTGCCTAATGAAGACCGATAAAGTTGTGAAACTGTTTTGCCTTCTGGATTCGACGGAGAGAAAGGCTCTGTGTCCGCATCAGTGTCTGTCTCCTCCTCCGTCGCTGGTGGGACCTGCTGTTTCAGAGTGTCCAACGATTGTTACAGAACTAAGATCACCGCAATGCTCATGCAGACAAGGGCATTGCCCGCACTGACCATTTTGATGGCTTCTTCAAAACTCGCAAGGATGGTGCAGAGCTCTTTCACCTGCCTCCACTCTTGGTGGCTCAACACCCCAAGGTCCGCACCGCTGCTTGTCAGGCTATGTGTCACTTCGTACTGCATAATGGCATTGCGCTGCTGCCACAATCGCTGGAGTAGTGGAGGGGAAAATTTCCCGCATGTTGCCACATCAACAATGAGACGGTTGATGGAGAGGCTGAGCTGACGCTGTAACGCAGCCAGCCAGGTTGAAGCAGGGTGCGTATGGCGGAAGTGTGAGCTCAGAGCTCGAGCCTTCCTCAGCAGGCAGTCAAGACTCGGGTAGCGCTTTAGTAATTTCTGGACGACGAGGTTCATGACGTGTGCCAGGCAAGGGATGTGCTCCAGCCTACCGATCCTAAAGGGGTTTTGCCACGATGTAATGTTGACGTGGGATCCTCCAAAATGGGTATTTAATCACTTTTCTAAATATATGTGATTTAAAAAATTGCAGCCTGATAGAGCTACAGGCTGCCTTACCTGCCCTTAGTTACTTAAAACCTTGCATTAGATACAACCAGGCAGAGTGACAGGAGCTGAACTGGCCGGGCTTGCCCAGAGCACACTTCTTATCTGATGAGAGGGAGCGTGAATGAGCTTTCAAGGGGCTGTGGAGAAATATGTTGTCTTTTGTATACAGAATCCACTAGTTGTAGTGTGATTATTTGAGTAGATCCCTGCTTTATCTGATGATAGGAAACATGAACGAGCTTTCAAGGGGCTGTGGAGAAAGGTGTTGTCTTTTATATACTCAATCCACTAGTTGTAGTGTGATTATTTGAGTGAACATTGCACATGATCCCTTATGCATGGCTATGTGCTCTGACCAGCTCTCTCTCTCAGCTCAGCGTGCTTTGTTTACTTTTGCTTCTAAGCAGATAAGGCACTTCTTGGCAAATCCCCTTTAAGGACGGCCAAGAGATTTCGACCGTTATCGCACACCACCTTGCCTGGCACAAGGTTCTTGTCACCCAGCCAGCGCTCGGTCTCGTTGTGAAGAGCCATCCACAGCTCCTGACCTGTGTGTTGAAGGTCTCCAAAACAGATTAATTTCAACACGGCCTGGTGTCTCTGGGCACGTGATGCTACCAGTGGACCTCGGGGGAAAGAACCCTGCACCATCCTGCGGTTTTGAAGAGCCTGCACTGAGCCTGAGAGCCACCGTCACCACCAGAGACATCCACCCAACTCACCCAGTGAGCTGTCACAGATATATAGTGGCCTTGGCCGTGCTTACTAGTTAATGTATCGGTGGTGAGATGGACTTTGCCGGACACAGATGCAGACAACGCACTTGAGATTTTAGAGGCCACGTGGCTGGCCAGGGCAGGGATGGCTTTTCTGGAAAAGAAATGCGTGCTCGGCATCTGGTATTGGGGCAGGCAAGGGCCATGACGTGGCGGAACCCATCTGTGTCCACCAGACGGAAAGGCAACATTTCCAAGGCCAAAAGCCTGGCAATTCCGACATTCAGGTTTTTGGCTTTGGAAAGATTTGGGTTAAAGTGTTTCTTCTGTTCCCAAACCTGGTAGACAGAAGGCTGGCTGCTAGACTGGCCACTGTATGACATGCAGGTCAAACTGGTGGAAGGAGAAGGGGTAGGCTGTGTCTCTGGTGGTTCTACTGGTACCTGGGCAACAGTGGAGGCTGAAGCGGAGGCTGATCCTTGATCATGACGCTGAGAGACATGGGCAGATGAGGAATGCTTGGTCTTGGAAGTGACGGAGGAATAGGAGGCGGAGACAGAGGGTGTGACAGTGGTTGGAAGCCCGGGAGCGATGTGGCCTTTTTTTACCAAGTGTTCCCTCCATTTCAACTCATGCATTCGCTGCATGTGACTAGACATGTTGGTGGTGGTTAAACACCTAAGATTCTTCGCTCTACTGATGCGTTTGCGGCAAAGGCGGCATATGACATGGCTGGGTGAATCAGAGGCTTGATCGAAAAAGGCCCAGGCTTGAGAGGTCCTGGACCTTTTCGACGGCAATAAGCGAGGAGTGGTGTTTCCGCTGATCATGGCTGGCGGAATAATCTCAGCGGACTTCTGCGATCGCCCTCTCCCTTTTTGAGGCAGGACCCGTACTGACACTACCCCATCGTCTTCCTCCTTGTCCAGTGATGAAGCGCTCGCAAGCAAATTCTGCTGAAAAGACCACGTTGGATCCGCAATGTCGTCGTCATCATCATCATCAACACAGGTGACTTCCTCGTCCTGACATTCTGCATCCTGGAGCTGCGGGCTACAAGCAACAGGCACTGCAAGGCATTGCCGACCGCCTGGGATTTTTGCCGATTGACCGGCTTCCTTCTCCTCCTCTGATGGCATCAGCGATTGGGCGTCAGAGCAGACAAAATCATCCTCTTTGGTCTCTCGATCTTTTGAAATGCCTTCTGACCCCAACCGCCTTATTGTCATCAAAGAGGTCTTCAGAAAATGGATTATCCACAGTGGTGGGTACATGAGTTGACATTTGGGCTGCCTTCGCTTCATGTTGGACGGATGCTGATGATGATGATGACGAAATTTGTGGGAGGACGAGGAGGTAAGACTGCTGGATGCAGGTTGCATTAACCACTGAAGAACAGATTGGTGACGCTGTTCGTTACTGAGATTCACAGGGCACTGAACCAGCGATGACAGGCCTGATGGTCCTGCAACCGACGATCCGCTGGCTTGCGTGTTGTCGCCAGCACTGGCAGGAGCACCTTCTCTTGTACCTCTACCTCCATGTCCAACACCTCTCTTTGCTCGCTTACCACCTGCAGTTCGCTCCATGTTCAGAAAGATAAAAATTTAAAAGGCATGGAAGAGTTTTTGACAGTCTCTTATTGAAAGACAGCAAATCACAGCTATTCTTAAATCCCTCTAATTTCCAACAGCAAACTAGGATTAGAAACAGAATTGTTTCTATCAAATATCTGTGAAATGCGGTCTGATGGAAGTACTGTAACCCCCAATCAACAGTGTTCTTCCTTCAGTCCCTGAGATTTACAACTGCCCAGTAGGACTAGCATTTGCTAGTTTTCAACAAACTATCGTACAAATGCACAATTAGCGCCAAAGACGCACTGAGTGAAATAGAAGTATTAAAATAATATGGCGGCCTTCGCACCACTGACTACAGGCGTAATTTACTATCAAAAATAACACAATATGTGCACAACTGAGCTCTCTGCGCCAAACAGACGCACGGACTGCAATAAGAATATTTAAATTTTATATGGATTAATATGGCGGCCTTCGTACCACTGACAAGAGGTGTAATTTACTATCAAATATGTATAACACAATATGCGTACAACTGAGCTCTTTGCAGCAAACAGACGCACGGACTTCAGTAAAACTATTTAAAAGTTTTAGTTATGCCGGCTTTTGGGAACACTGAAACGCAGTGATTGTAATAGAACTGTAAAAACAAGGACAATTTCACCTCCTATCAGAGGTCTGCTGGCCAAAAAAGTGAATAACAATGCCCTTCAATTGAAGATCACAGAACAAACTGAGCTGCAAAATATCTTCCTTTCAAATGCCTCTCCTCCTGCCGCAAACCCCCTCTCCCCCGCATCTGCACACACCAGTAGATATCCTTAAAACTTTAACTAAATAAGAAGTGAAATTCTCTAATCTAACTCTATTCTAAGCTGTAGGTGGATGGTTTCTTGTATTAGAAGAGACTTATCAGAGCTGTTAGAACAGCTATTGGTTTAAACGCAGACAGACACGTCCTGCTGTGAAGTGTGATAGACAGGGACTGAGCTCAAACAGGAAATGCATTTGCATAGATAATGAGATCCATACACCGCAAAGTGGTGACGTTGTACATCCTCCTCACCCCCCTCTATCCTCGGAGCTGATTGGCTGGCCGCCAAAATGACAGGAAACGCTGAAAATGGCGCGATAGTGATAGATTATCTATAAGATTGTCACCTACACTATCGCGTGATCAAAAATTTCCGTTAAGCATAAATACTGTGCCGATTTCAACTTTTGTCGATAATATTGCTCATCCCTAGATATAAGCTGTCCTGAAGAATGGGTTTTCAGGTTGCTTTTGAAACTGGTGAAAGTTGGGGGGAGTCTGATGTGTTGGGGTAATAAGTTCCAGATAATGGGGGAAGCGCGAGAGAAGTCTTAAGAGACGGTTATGTGAAGAGCTGATAAGAGGAGAGCAGAGGAGAAGGTCCTGTGAGGAGTGGAGATTGTGTGAGGGGAGGTATCTAAAGATTAAGGCAGAGATGTATGGAGTGGAGAGGTTTTGGAGAGCTTTCTAGGTCATGGTTAGTAACTTGAAATAAATTTGCTGGGCAATGGGTAGCCAGTGAAGGGATTGACAGAGAGGAGAGGCAGAGGAGAGAGGTGGATGAGACAGGCAGCAGAGGTGAGGATGGTTTGAAGGGGAGCAGGATTACTAGATGGGAGGTCATATAGACAGGTGTTGCAGTAGTCTAGGCTACAGATGACAAGAGCATGGACTAGCATTTTTGTAGTGTCAAAGTTGAGGAATGAGCGGATGTGAGAGGTTTTTTTCAGGTGGAGGCGGCACGCAGAGGTGAGGGCTTGGATGTGTGGTTTGAAAGACAGAGAGGTGTTGATGGTTATCCCACGGCAGCGGACTTGTGGGACCGGTGATAGTGTAGAGCTGTAGACAGTGATAGATCAGGGGGTGGGATGGTGGAAAGATGATGAACTGGCTCTGCCTCCCTTCTCTCCTGTCAGTTCTCTGGCTCCTCCCCCTCACTTCTCTCCTGTCAGTTCTCTGGTTTCTCCCTTCTGTCAGTTCTCTGGCTCCACCTCTCACTACTCTTCTGTGTTCTCTGGCTCCTCCCCCTCCCTTCTCTCCTATCAGTTCTCTGGCTTCTCCCCCTCCCTTCTAGCCTGTCAGTTCTCTGGCTCCGCCTCTCACTACTCTCCTGTGTTCTCTGGTTCCTCCCTTCTGTCAGTTCTCTGGCTCCGCCCCCTCCCTTCTCTCCTATCAGTTCTCTGGCTCCTCACCCTCCCTTCTCTCCTGTCAGTTCTCTGGCAGTTGGGGAACTGGACCAAACTGGATGGAACCAGATGAAAAAACTTCCAGAAGGTCCCAGTCATTGAAAGTATAAGAGATCGCTGGGTAACAGAGAGATAAAAATGAACGATAATAATGGGAATAAAAGCAAACAAAGCATTTCCATCAAACACCGTCCACACAGTGAAATGTATAGTCACTCACACTGGTGGCCATTGGACACATATGGCCCTGCACCAAGTGTGGCCCCAGCTAAGTGTGAATTAATACCAGACTATGTAGGCCCAGGGAACTCCTTCCCTTTTGGACTGACCCACTCTATTCTCATTCACAGGTATGTCTCTACTATCCAAAGTCTAACTCCCATCGTCCATTGCTGTATGCCCTCTACTACCCAAAGTCAAACCCTCCCATCGTCCATTGCTGTATGTCTCTACATCCAAATTTCAACCCTCCCATACGCCTTGCTGAAATGTCTCTACAAATCAAAAGTCTAACTCCCACGTCCATTGCTGTATGTCTCTACAAATCAAAAGTCTAACTCCCACGTCCATGCTGTATGTCTCACTATCAAAAGTCTAACTCCCATCGTCATTGCTGTATGTCTCTACTATCAAAAGTCTAACTCCCATCTCCATTCTGTATGTCTCTACTATCCAAAGTCTAACTCCCATCGTCCATTGCTGTATGTCTCTACTATAAAAAGTCTAACTCCCATCGTCCATTGCTGTATGTCTCTACTATCATAAGTCTAACTCCCATCGTCCATTGCTGTATGTCTCTCATTGTGTAGTCCTACAACTCCTGTTGTGCATTGCTGTATGTCTCTTTGATGTGTACCCATGTAGCCATATCTGTTATCATAACGCCATTTTCCTATATCCCCATCCCGTGTTTGGTTCCATGAGCCTTTGAAAATTCCCCCTGTAATCTTGTTTCCTATTCCCCCCCCCACCTCTGCTTATTGGGGAACACGACCCCTCCCCCTTCGTGGTCACCCCTGCTTGTTCTGTTTGGGAATAAGCTTAGTATATAGTCCCTCACACTGGTGCCCATTGGACACATGTGGCCCTGTTTCCCAAGTGGGGCGCCAGCTAAGTGGAATTAATACCAAATTGAACAAGGATTGAAAGGGTAACATCTACACTTTCTCTCCCCCCAATAGCCTGCTAACCTGTCTAATACTATGCTTTTCTTTTTTCCCCCCTCATTATCGCAATCTCCACTCTCCTCACACTTACTGCTTATCCCCATACTCCCTCTTTGGATAATGGGCTTCTAAAATCTCCCCCTGCATTCTCCTACGTCTCACCTGTCTGCTGCCACCAACCTCTCCCCACTGTTATTGCCCTCCGTACCAAACAAACCCTGCAAAACTACAGTCTTTCCTACGCCCACCTGCTCACCCTCTCACTGCTCCTTCTGGCTTCTGGGGACATATCCCCCAACCCTGGGCCCCAACAGCACATTCCCACCATCGTCTCTCCCACTTTGAACAGATTCACCACTACAAATTCCGTTAACCCCTTCAACCTAAAGCACATCCCTCTGACCCCGCTCCCCCTATCCCTCCCTTGGAGCTCTCGGGAATGCACGTCTGAAATGTAAAAACTTTCCTACATACAGACTTGTTCATTCTCTCGCAACTTACTCTTCCTTGGTCTGACTGAAACCGGGCTGACCCCCTCTGACACTGTCTCCCCTGCCGCACTCTCTCTCAGCGGCCTCCAACTTACCCACACTCCTCGCCCTGGTAACAAGCATGGCGGAGGTGTCGGCCTTCTCCTGTCTAAACACCTTTCCTTTGTCCCCACTCCACCCTCCCTTCCCTCACACTCTCCCCCTTTTGATGTGCACTCTGCCCGCATCAAACCCCCCTCCAACCTCCAAGTGGCTGTTGTCTACCGACTTTTTTATTTATTTTAACATAGCAACCCTTGATCCAAAGTCTCGAAATAGCAAAACCATTTAAAACCGGACCGCTGAAACTAAGTATCCCATTGCTCTTTTTCTACCACATTTTGAATTTTTTTAAAAATGTTTGTCCTGGAATTATATGTATTATTTAAAAATGTCTTTGCAATACGAAGATTTTGGATCAAGCTTGCTACACTTTATAATATAAGTGCATAGAGCTAGAAGGCAGCCTATACAGCCAGCTTGGAGCTAATGGTATACTTTTAAAGAATTCATTTAAAATTGAAAGTGTTTCTACCGACCCCCAGGCCCTGTCAACACCTTTCTCTCGACCACTTTCCCTTCCTGCTTCTCCACTTTCTTTCCACCGACATCCCACTATCACAGGGGAGACTTCATACCCAATCGAAAACCCCCCACTCTCTCCAAACAAACCCTTTCACTCTGCTCCTCCCGCCCTCTCCCAACTTCAGAGCCACCATAAAGATGGACACAACGCCCCTCATTTTCCCCCGCCTCTGCCCCCTATCTACCTCTAAAACCCCCCCACCCCATATCTAACAACCGCTTCCCTCTCCACCACTCCACCCCACCTTTTCCCCTGTCTCATATCCATACGCCCCCCGCAGAACTATAAAGCCTCACCCTCACTCTCTCGCCTTTTTTGCCCTCTTCTGCTACTCCTCATTTAATGACCCAACCACCACCATTTTCTACAACCACACAATCCCCACCCCCTTGCTCAGCGCTCCTCTCCACACAACAAACCCGCAAAGTCAACAGACAACCCTGGGACACAGACTCCACTAAACAACGAGGCGTGCTTCCAGAATTGCAGAACGCCGCTGGAAGAAAACTCGCCCCCACCGATGACTTGCCTCATACAAACAATCACTACATACATTTAAATCTGCACTCACCTCAGCCAAACAGGACTATTTCACCAACTCATATCCTCCCTGTCCCACAACCCCAGACAATATTCAAAACCTTCAACTCTCTCCTCCTCCCACCAGACCTCCTCCCCCCTCCCTCCTTTCAGCAGAACACTTTTGCCCTTCACTTCCTGCAGAAGATCAACCACATCAGAGAAAGCTTTACCCCAGTCCCCACCACCCTCCCTACTCTTGCAAACTGCTCTTCCCCCTTAACCTGCTTCCCCACCGTCACTCATGACAACCTTTCCTCTCCACTGTCCAAATCCAACCTCACACCTGTATCCTGGACCCACTGCCCATCCCACCCATCCAAAACCTCAGTGCTTTCTATCATCCTGCCCTCACCCATCTCTTCAACCTATCACTAACCTCTGGCATCTTCCCTTTCCCCTTTAAACAAAGCTACTATCACGCCAAAACCTTAAAAAAACAACCCTTGACCCCTCCTCTCTGTCCAACTAATCGCCCCATCTCACTGCTCCCTTTTGCTTCCAAACTCCTCGAACAGCACGTCTATCTTCAACTGTCCTCCCCCCACTCCTCCAACTCTCTTCTTGACCCACTACAATCTGGTTTCCGACCCCACCACTCTACTGAAACCACCCTAACCAAGGTCACCAATGACCTAGCAACTGATAAAGCCTCACGCCACTACTCTTTTCTCCTCCTCTTAGACCCTTCCTCTGCCTTTGACACTGTCGAACCATTTCCCTCCTGCTACAAATCCTCTCCTCCCTCGGCATCACGGGCTTGGCCCTTTCCTGGATCTCCTCGTACCTCACGATCGGTACATTCAGCGTCTCTCACTCTCGTTCCACCTCCCCCCCCAGCCTCTCTCTGTTGTGTCCCTCAGGGTCAGTCCTGGGTCCCTACCTTCTCTCTTTACACTCTTTGCCTCGGTCAGCTCATAGCCCACATGGGTTCCATTACCACCGTATGCTGACGAACCCAACTTTACATCTCCGGCCCAGATGTCACTTCTTTACTCTCCCCGGATCCCTGACTGTCTGTCCTCCATTTCCCCTTCCCTTTTCCTCACGCTCTTAAAACTAAATGTGGAGAAAACAGAACTAATCGTCTTTCCACTATCCAACTCTACCCTTGCCCCCTGATCTCTCTATCTCAGTCAACCCGGGTGTACACCTCACCTGTTCCGCAATCCGCTGCCTTGGGTAATCCTAACTCCGCTCTATCTTTTAAACCACACAAACCAAAACCCACCTCTGCCTGCCGCCCTCCACCTGAAAAACATCTCTCGCACCCCCTCATTCCTCAACTAAAGACACTACAAAAATGCTGGTCCATGCCCTTGTCATCTCCCGCCTAACTAAATGCAACATCCTTCTCTGTGGCCTCCCATCTAGCACTTTTGCCCCCGTTCAAACAATTCTCAACTCCGCTGCCGTCTTATCCACCTCCTCCCCGCTACTCCCTGCCTCTCCCCTCTGCAATCTCTTCACTGCTCCCCGTTCCCCAGCAAATTAATTTCAAGTTGCTAACTATGACCTACAAGGCTCTCCATAACCTCTCCCCTCCATACAATCTCTGCCCTAATTCCAAATATCTCCCATCACGCAATCTCCGCTCCTCACAGGACCTTCTCCTCTGCTCTTCCCCTTATATCAGCTCCTCTCACAACCGTCTCCAAGACTTCTCCCGTGCTTCACCCACACTCTGGAACTCACTGCCCCAAAACATCAGACTCTCCTCCACTTTCACCAGCTTCAAAAGCAATCTGAAAACCCATTTCTTCAGGCTTGCCTATAACCTACAATAACCCTGCTGTCACTACACTATCCACAACCATGTCTGCCCCTCACCTCCTGTCTCTTTCCCCCTCCTTGTAGATTGTAAGCCCTCGCGGTAGGGTCCCTCTCTCCCTCTGTCGTGCCAATTGTCATTTCATCACTTATCATTGTACTCGTTTGACTTATGTTATGTATGTAACCCCCTCGAATGTACAGCGCCCTGGAATCAATGGCGCTTTAAAATAAATAATAATAATAATAATAATAAATGGGGCCTGGCATAGTCTACTGCAATAAACTCCCTCATTACTCTATAGAGGCCGACATTTCCAGGTTTAATCTTTGTACTATCTCCTCTCTGAGCAGCTCCAGCTTCTCCTTCTGGAAGTTTCTCATGACATCATCACAGGTCCTTTATACTGAGCTGCTGACCCTGCCCTGTTATGTGACTGATCCCATGGTGGTGACATCATCGCAGGTCCTTCACCCACCACTGCTGACCCTGCCCCCTCAGTTGTTGCCGGGCAGCAGATACAGGACAGGTCCCGGCGGTGCAGTGTCTCTGGTGCTCACTGTTATCAGGCAGCAGATTTCCCAGCATTCCCGGGGGCAGGTGAGCTTACCTGGGAGGTTTGTGCGGTTTCCTTGTCTCGTACAATCATATCTGTAGCAGGAGACGTAACCTTCACCCCTTCCCGTCAGTGTAATGTTATGAGGGATCTCCAGGGAGAGGAGATAACTGAGGGGCAGGAAGGGGTTAATGAGGAGCAGCTGAGAGTCTCCGGAACCTTCTCCCACATTCTGCTCCTCTATAACCTGCTACTGACAATAGACTGCGACCCGCAGCTGCTGCAGAACCTCTTGTGATGGGCGGCCATGTCTCCTCTGCCGAGACGCCCTGAAGAGGACGCCTCCATTATTCTGACCCTTCTGGAAGGTTCTTCTCCTCTCTGTACATTTCCTGGGTGTCTGTGAGGGTCGGGCTGGAGAAGCTCAGGGTCAGATCCTTGTCTGGAGAGATGGTTGTGAGGAGAGGAGGAGCGGGCAGGTTGGGTTTCATCCCTGGAGCTTCTGTTCTTGTTTTATCCCAATCACTGTGATGAATCGCCCTCCCCCAGTATCAGCCGTGTGTCAGGTCCTCACTGTCTGGGGAAATGGCTTCATATTGCTCTTCTCACATGTGAACACCTATGGTGTCTTCCTGGTATTGAGTTGTGGTTCCTCATGGATGAATGTAACGAGCTCGGGAGAGGAATGTAATTTTTGACAAGCATCAGTCTCATTTATTGTTATCATTGGGTGTGTGCATCAGGGGGGGCATTATAGAAAAGTAGACAAAGAAGGCTTAATGCCAGAAAGTGTAAGTTCTAAGACCTGTGTGTGTTATTTTCTTGTTTATATAATTTGTTTTAAGTTAGTTTATTCTTGGGGTATGTTCACATAGCGCGCAGTTTTAAAATACACCCGTCGTATGGCGGCACGCACAGCGCGTCCCATTATACATCGGCATTCAGCCTCGTGAATTCAGCTTTATTAAGGTCAGGAATTCATCAGACGTACAGCGCGTGATCAGCTAGTGATACCCAGAGAGGATTAAGCTGCTACCGTGTTTTCCCCAAAAAATAAGACACCCCCGAAAATAAGACATAGCAGAGATTTTGTTGAATTCCCTAATATAAGGCACACCCCTTAAAATAAGACATAGCGGAAATCATTGCTGCAGCTCCCCATACATAGGGCTGTCCCTAAGGGTGGGCAGAGAGAAAGGTGGGGGGAGGAGAGGAGGGTCTTCCCAAACCCCTCTCAACCAGAGAAATGGCCCTGGGACATATAGTCCCAAACATCCCAGGACAGCAGACAGTGTACAAGTAAGTGAGGGATGAGGGGGAGAACAGAGCAATGATATGGACACACACACACACACACACATCTCACAGGATGGCTGATGGGGCATACTGGAACTTCTAGTTCTACAAGTCCCAGCATGTCATATTTGCCATCCTTTGAGATAAGTCACTGCAGCTGCCATAAAATTTTTGGTTTAAAACATACATATTTTCCTAGGGTTTTTTGACCCAAAATTTTAAGATATATGCACACAACTTTTTTAAGAAATTCCCTGTAATTTTTTTGGGTTAAAAAATTTAAGACATCCCCTAAAAATAAGACATAGTGATCTTTGGGAGAAAAAATTTAAAAAAAACCCCGGCGGTCAAAATTTTTCGGGGAAACGGGGTTGGGATACAGGGTTTGGTTACACATTGCTTTCTAAAGAAGAGGGCAACGTTGAATTAAAAAAAATTTTCACAAAAGCCCCTTTTTTTTTGGGGCTGAGAAATAAAAATTTCTGCAAGAAGAGCATAATACCCAAAACCCTTTTTAGGTTAATTCCAAAGGGAGGGGGTAATTTTTTTTCCCTTTCCCCTTTTTGGGCAATTTTTTCCCTGAAAGATCCCCCCCCATACTTTTTTGGGGTTCCTTCCCCCCAACCCCCAAATGGTTGTTCCCCTTTTGAAAAGGGTTTTTTGGTGAATTTTTAAATTAAAAAAATTATTATTTAAATTTTAAAAAGGGGGGGGCGCCAAAAAATTGAAATCCAAAAGGGAAAACGGGGGTAAAATTTAAGGGCAGGCCAAAGGGGGGCAGGTCCCTCAGAAGCTCCATCTCCCTGAAGGGGCCCTTTTTTTTTTGGGAGGGAATGATAGGGGCCTCCTCACCAGGGGAAACCCCCTCATGCACATGCCCCACCTGTAGGCATCCGCACACCACTAAATGCGGGTTTAAAGCTTGGCATCCGTCTTTTCCTGCTTGGGGCCCTCTACCCGCAGCCTGCAAGGCTGTTTGTTTTTTTTGTGAGCCCACCTTTCCGGGACGGGAAAATTTTTTGGGGGTTCAAAATTTGGCCTTCAACTTTGCGGGGGAGCTTCTCATTCCCCTTTCCTCTTTGGTTGGCAGTCAGCGCTCAGACTCCTTCAAATTTCCTCATTTGGGGCAAGGATTTCCCCCATGGCCAAACAAAACAAAAATTTTCGGGCCAAACAGCACAGCCCTTTTAAAAAACAGCACAGCCCCTTATACGTGGGTTTGTCCTCCTCTCCCCTGAGAAACACAGTCTCTCCCCCCACAGAACCGTTTGGGAGGGGGTTGTGTTTTTCTTGGGCACCCCTTTTAAATTTTGCTGCAGCAATTCAAAAAATTTCTTCTTGGGGCTTTTGCCCCAAATTTCCCTTCCTTTCCCCAGGGGCATTTAACCCCAAGGGGCATCCTCCACCATATGGGACACCTCATTTGCTTTCCGGGGCCCGCCACCCGGGCCCGGGCCGGGGGGTACTTTAGCTCCGGTTGCCGATTTCAGAAACAAAACACCCCAACCCCGGGCTTCATTTAAAACTGGCCCAACCGGGCTTTTTTGAGGCACAAAAAAAACAAACAATAAAAAACAAAACCTCGGGCCTTTCTGGCCATTTACTAAACACTTAGTCCCCTCATCCCGGGGGTCGGGAAAACCTGGGTTCCAGTCCCAAACCAAATGAAACCTTTCAGAAGGTCAAAACCGGGTAAGGGCTTCCAAAAGGCTTTTGGGGGGCCAAGAGCTCTCTCCTCAGCTCTGCTGCTTCACGGGGTCCGGGAAAGCAGCCGGGAAGCCCCCCGATACCGGGGAGGGGACGGGTTTTTATGGGCCGGGTTAAAACCTGGCCCCTGGAACGGGGGGAACCAGCCACCCCCCATCGGGCAGCTTTTCCGGGGGAAAAACCACCCATAAGGGGTTGGGGCATCACCCTTTACCTAAAATGCATCAGCAACCTAGTTTGCGGGACTACAACCACGGCTTCCCCCACAAGACCAAACCCTCGGAAAAAAAAAAAACTTTTTTTTTCCACCGGGTCCCTCCCCCTAGGGGGGAAAGCCCCATCAAACCACCAAGGTCCTCTGCCACACTATATACTTACCTAAAATTTACCTAAAAAGTTTACTTATTTGCTTACCTAATTTTGGGCGTATGCCTAGCTACTATATTGGGGGTTTACTTACCTCCTATTTAGGGACACAAAAGAAGACTAAAACTTGGTATGGGTGTCACTAATAGGTTGTAAGCCAGCAAGGTGTACCACACGTATCTGTATTTATGACACCCTTCTGTATCGCCTTATTATATGCAATTGTAGTACCAGCAATTACCACCCTAATGCAGTGAGAGTGTGTGAGTGGTTGTTTTATTGGTAATTTTGCATTTGTGCAATCTCCCCATGCATTAAACTGCGGCTTTTCTGCATGCTGGTGTGAACAGGTGTCAAGTTGGTGTGCAGTTTTTCATCTAATTGTTCCCCTAGCAGTGGGGTATGTGAGCTGTTGCTCAAGCAATTAGCTGCACCTGTAATTTTTTTTCCCCAGTTAGCATAAAGGCCAGAGTTGCCAGCTTCTGGGTCCAGTTTAGTCCAGCTATTGGGCTGTGAACATGCCCCAAATAATTGGAGTGTTTTTTAAACACAAGCAGGAGCCCCATTAGTCACTTTTACTGTTTTGGGCACCAGAGGTTCATTATATGGGGACTTTACACAGAGGTAGGCAGCAGGAGAAGGAACAGGGCGAGGCTGCTTCTGTGGGCGGCAGGAGAGGGAGCAGTGCACTGTTAATTTCCTGATACCTCTGCCCCTAACTGGGTTATAGGGGGACGAGCATTTATCTTGACAGGTGGTGGCCTAATTCAGTTCCCTGTGGCTGCCATTTTAGTGCTCCTATTACATCCTGCCTATAACATATTTGTATACCTGTCTGCAGTATCTATATATTGTAAAGCAGTGTTTGAGCAAGTGAGCCCCAATTAGTCAAATAACCAAGGGGGGACAATATGTAAAGAAAAAAATAATTTTAAGATGAAAAACCTATATAAAGAGTTCAGAACACAATTTTGCTGTTTTACAAATAAAATCAAAAGTTTGCACATAATTGCTATGACTGTGTCCACATAAGTACAATAACCTCATTTATCCCATATTGAGAACTCCACAGAAAAAAAATATATTCCCAATGCCAAACTTGGATTTTTTTGGGGTCATTTCAGGTCTACAAAAAAATTGGAATGAAAAGTGATAAGACAGTCGCCTATATTCCAGAATGGTACAAAATTGAGATTTTTTTCTGTTCTCCTGAAGATGAATCCCCGCAGCTTTCTCTCCTCAGTGATAACACATCAGGTTAATTGGGCCGCTCCTAGTAAGTTATTGCTGCTAAAAACAAGATGGTCCCCCGTATTGTACATGAGCAGCAATGAGGCTCCAACGCTCCGCACCCGTCTTGGTCACTGTGGGGTTTCACACACAAGTCTTGGGGCGCAGCTGCCACTGATCGGGGGCGAGAACCGGGCGCGTAGAATCCAGTCTGTGTGGAGCCAGTAATACACAGCGCCCCCCGCTGAGGCTTCTGCTTATTGTCCGCATTCAGTGAGGCCAACACATTTACTGTGCAGCATCTGATTGTTCATAAAGCTTGAAATTATGAATTATCCCAATCACTGATGAATCGCCCTTCCCCAGTATCAGCCGTGTGTCAGGTCCTCACTGTCTGGGGAAATGGCTTCATATTGCTCTTCTCACCTATGCCTTAAGGGCCTTCATCAGTTAATAACATAAAGGGGTTTTCCCAACATGGACATTTCTGATGATCCACAGCGTCTCCCATAAAAGTCTGATAATGAGGGTCTCACCTCTGGGAAAAAAACAGACCCCCCCTCATGGAGAGGGGGCCACTGCATCCAGGTGGGGAATGGCAGAGAGGAGCCCCACAATGTAAAAGGGGCTTCTATTCACTTCTACGGGAGTTAAGCACAGCCGAGCGCGACCCCCAGAGGGGGGCCCTCATCTTCAGACATTAGGGGAATATCCTGTGGATTGTTGGGAACACCCTGACCATGTGGTGAGGGCCCTTGAGACTGTCTCCTCTGCCCCCAGATTCGTATGTCACACATGAGTGGTCCCTGTATGATTTGGGGCTCCCCCTTTCCCATAAAGGCGCTTGCATACTAAACCTTCCATTTTCATCCAGTTTTCTCTTATTCTCAACACAGCGTTGCTTCTTGAATGACTCCCCAAAGGAGGGACCTGGAAAAAGAAAATCAAAAAAAAAAATATTAAACTACACCCAGAATCCTCCCCGGGGGTACCGGAGGGGAAAGCTTTCATATTCTATCATTTTTATTCCTAACAACGGGGCTGGGAGTGGCAAGCCCAAACCCTCGACACGCTCCTCAATTTCCCAAACCCCCCCTGACTCCCCACACAGGGCATGTTTAAAGGGAATCTGTCGTCTTTTTTTTTTTTTTTTGGCTGAAATGGTTTTCCGGGAATTTTTTAAGGGAATTTGGCAATTTTTTTTTTTTTTTTTTTGGTTGGGTTTTTAATATTAAAAATTAAATACAAAATTGTACTATCTTCCTATTTCACGAGCAGAGGGAGCTAACCCTAGAAAAATTTGGGAAACAACCATGAACAATTGCTGGAAAAAACTTTAACCCAAACTGCTGTAAATGGGGATGACCCCTTCTGCGGGTGATATCATCTCCCCCCCATCCCCCCTCCCTTTGGGCTTTTGAGAAAGGGGGGGGGGTTTTTAGCCCAACCCTTTCCATTTGTCGTGGAAAAAAGCACTAATGATGTGTTCCGTAGTTGTACACTGTCGTGGAAAATAAAATTTATTGACAGCAGCATTCCCAGTCATGCCGTCGTTCCCCCTAACACTCATTCTTCTTTATTCCCTCCTGTATGTACGTCGTTCCCCTTTAGTTCCCCTGTCATGTACGCGTTCCCTTAGTTTCCCCGTCATGACGTCTTTTCCCTTTAGTTCCTCCTGCATTACGTCGTTTCCTTATGCATAGTGTTCCTCTTTGTTCCTCCTGTCGTACGTCTTTCTCTGACATACGCCCACCTTTTTAGTTCCTCCTGTCATTACTCGTTTCCCTTAGTTCCTCCTGTCATTACGCGTTTCCCTTTAGTTCCTCCTGTCATTACTCGTTTCCCTTTGTTCTCCGGGCATGTACCGTTCCCCTCTGACAACTCTTTCCCTCTTTATTTCCTCCTGTCATGTACGTCTTCCCTTTGACAACGCGTTCCTTTTTAGTTCCTCTTGTCGTTTACGTCGTTCCCTTATGACATCGTCGTTCCTCTTTTTTTTCTTCCTTCATGTACTCGTTCCCCTCTAACCTTTACGCTTCCTCCTTTTAGTTCCTCCTGTATGTACGTCGTTTTTTTTCCGTTATGACATCATCATTCCCTTTTAGTTCCTCCTGTCATGTAGGGTGTTCCCCTCTAAATACATCATTCCCTTTTAGTTCCTCCTTATGTACCGTTCCCTTATACATACTCTTCCTCTTTAGTTCCCCCTTTCAGTACCGTTTCCTCTTTTTCCCCCCCCTGTCATGTACTCTTTCCCCCTTAAACACACCGTCGTTCCCCCGTTAGTTCTTCCTGTCATGTACATCGTTCCCCCTGACAACGTCGTTCCCTTTAGTTCTTCCGTAAGTACGTCTTTCCTTATGACATACATCGTTCCCCTTTAGTTCCCTCCTGTCATGTAGGGGGTCTTTCCCCCTTATGACTACTCTTTCCCTCTTTAGTTCCCCCTGTCAGTACACTTCCCTTATGACAACACGTTTCCCTTTTTTTTCCTCCGTCGGGATAGAGGCTAACCCCCCCCCACCACAGGTAAAAGAGGCAATCCCCCCCACCCATTATAGGGGCAATCCCCACCACCACAGGTTGAGGAAATCCCCCCCCACCATAGGTATGGGCTTTAAATTTCCCCCCCACCACAGTAAGAGGGCAATCCCCCCACCCCCACAGGATAGGGGCTAACCCCCCCCACCACCACAGGAAGGGCTAATCCCCCCACCACCGGTATAGAGGCTAATCCCCCCCACCACAGGATAGAGGTTTAATCCCCCCCCCCACAGGAAATAGAGGCTAATCCCCCCACCACATGTATAGAGGCAAAATCTGTAGCAAACAGAGTTTAGCGTCAAAATCCGCGGCGAAACAGAGTTTAGCGTCAAAATCCACGGTGAAACAGAGTTTAGCGTCAAAATCCGCAGCGAAACAATTTTTAGCGTAAAAAAACCACACGAACGGGTTTACGGAAAATCTGAAAAGATATGGAGTTTACTGTCAAAATCCGCAAAAAAAAGTAGTTTAGCGTCAAGATCCGGGGGAAAAACGGGTTTAGCGTAAAAATCGGCGGCAAAACGAGTTTAGCGTCAAGATCAAAAAGAATGAATTTTCACATCAAAGGGGGAAAAGGATTTTTTTGGGGGCAGAAGCGAGAAAATTTTATTAGTGTCAAAATCTGAAAAATAAAGGGATTTTAGCGCAAAAAAAATTTTTTAAAAAAAAATATTCTTGTGCCAAAATCCGTTAAAAAAAGAATTTTTAATGTCAAAAGCGAGGCACTAAAATTAGCGAAAAATTTGAATTGTGCAAAAATCGTAGCGCAAAGAACGATCACTTTTTTGGGGAATCGAGACCGTCCACACCTGTACCCTTTCCGGCAGCCTTGCTGGAGCACAGAGGGGGGGGGGGAATTCAGTACTGCTCCTGGGGGCCTCCACAATCAGGGTTTTTCCCGCTCCTGCAGAAAATAGAGCATGCTGAGCTCACAGCAGGGGGGGAGGGGAGGGATGCCCCACTGAAGTTTAAACCAAAAGGAATCGTTTCAGTCCTTACCGCAGTAATCACTTTATGGCACTTCCTGAGACCCGGGAACTCACACAGCAGAGAACATCTTGGAGGGGGGGGAAAGGGCTCCTACACACGGGAATTCTATAGCTCTTTTTTACAGACCCCACAATAAAAATTTACAGCAAAAGAGAAAAAAAAAATGAAGAAAAACACACCATTATTTGCAAAAAAAAAAAATTGCGACACAACCCTTTAAGTGATAACTTTACTTTTTAGTAAAAGGAAACATCAGGTTTTTTTTTTATCACCTTATATATAATATAAAGGGGTTATTAGGTAGAACAGATACTGAAAAGCAAAAGGGTAACAATGTTTTGATCTTTTGAACACTTCGGGGGTAGACCCGAAGGGAAAAAGTCCAGTCTGCACCAAAAAGGGGAATGGTGTGAAGAGACCTGGTCAGTTTTTTAGGCTTGAATCTGCCGGGACCCAAAAGGGATTCGGCATATTGAAAACCAAAGGGGGTTTCCCAAAAAACAAAAAAATTAACATTTTGATTTTTTAGGAGCAAAAAATTGACAATGCAGGAAAAAATCCAAACAACAGGCTAAATACTTGCAAGTCAAATTTTTTTGTTAAGGGAATTGGGTAAATGACGTATAAAAAAATTACAGTAGCCTAAGTAAAAAGCTTTTTTATGGTGAGATATGAGCCAAAGCCCAAAAAAGTTCAAAAAATTGTTACCCTTTTTTTTGTCAGTGAAAATATATTTATTGGATATATTTTGAAACAAAAAACTTGTAAATTAAAAAACACTCGGGAACATTTGTGGAGTCCTGAATTTTTTCTGGAAAATAGTATCCCTCCATCAATCTGCATACATGACCTCACTTTCTGATCTCATTTTTTCCCCAGGCTAGAGAAGGCCTCTCTACACTAATTTGGGTTTTGGGGGCAAAGCGGTGACCACGGGGACAACTCTCTAAAAATGTCAGGATATAAAGGAATTTGCCTCAGCCACAGTCAGTTTTGATGAAGGGTTTTTAACTCTTCTACTTCTTTGAAGCAGGTGAAAACATTTTGCTGAAATCTTTTTGGGCCCTGGGAGGGGAATCTTTTCCCCCTGGGGCAGGTTTTGCCTGCTCCATACATAATTACACTCCTCATGTGAGAGCTGAAGTATGGGAGCAGGGGCAGTAAACCCGGGCCTAATTTCCCCTTTGCTCTTTTCACTGCATCGAACTAACTGGACCAACTTAATAACATTTGGGGGAAATCGGTTCGGGGCCATTTTTTGACAACTCCGCTCCTGCAAAAAAGGCACCGACTCCGACTCCCAGGCAAAAAATCAGTGATAGAAGAAAAATCCAATAGGAGGAACCAGCGTCCTGTGTAAGAGATCAGGGGCCTCCAATGATAATGGGCAGCCCAAAACCTGCAATCCGAACCCCCGTATGGTCATTAGATCATGTGAACCAAACCCCGCCATAGTAATGTTATAGGACAAAGGGGAATGGGGAGCAGTTGTGACCCCCGGAGGTTTACAGTCACTTTTATTTTCTAACCAAAAATTAAAGGTTTCACTATGTCCAGAATTCTTTCATCCCAGCCCTTTTTTTTTATCTGCCTCTAAAACTAAATTAGGAGAAAACTGATGCCACATCTTTACATCATCCACTCTATCTCCCCCCACGATCTTTCATCACATCAATAGCTCCACACTCCACCATTCCGAGTAGCTGCCTTGGGAAAAACCTTTGACTCTCTCTGCCTTCAAGCGGCATGTCCCCCTTTACCTCTGCCTGGCACTCCACCTAAAAATATTTTCAAAACCCTCGTTTCCCTTTGCTTTAATACTACAAACATGCTTTTCCGTGCCCTGGTCATCTCCCACCTAGACCACTGCAACCTCCTTCGCTGAGGACCCCCCATCTTTTACTCTTGCTTGTCTTCAAATTTTTCTGCCCTCTGATGCACCCTCCTCACACTCTCCCCTCTCCCCCAATCCCTTCACGGTACCATTTCCCAGCCAATCAGTTCAATTTTAACCATGCCTGCAAGGCTCCAATAACCGCCAACCCCCACTTATCTGACTCTAAAGAGATTTTTGCCACAAAGGCATTTATGTCTGTTTTGTCCTGCTTCAGCTGTCATTGTGTTCAAAGGCGGGGGGGGATTTATGATTTTGTTTGAACTGCAAAATCATGTACCCCCAGCTTACATCACCATGCCTTTCACCACAGTGTGCTCACCCTAGTCAAACAAAGGTCTATTTATGTAAAGAGCTATGAATAGCTACAATGCAGCTGGTTGGTTTGCACTTCTGCCTTTCCACATAGTGATCATATGTTCAAATTCCTGCAGGAGCCAAACATGTGGAATGTTTTTTCTTAATGCGCATGCCTGATTGAGGGATTTTATTTTTTTTAATTTATTTGCATGTTACTAATTACTAAAGGGGTAAAAGAATGGGATAGAATATGCACCGGGGCTGAACACTTGCTCAGCATGAGTCTGTGTGATTACTAAGGGAGGGCAGAGGGCAGGAGAAAAAATGACACCCTGGGCTTAAACACTCTCAAAATGGGTGGTGTATACTAAAGAGTACAAAGGGGCAGGAGAGAATGACAGCACCTGGGGCTGAACACTTTTCTCAGCATGAGTGTGTGTTTTTCTAAGGGGACAGAGGAGGGGAAATGACAGCACCTTGGGGGGAAAAACCGCTCAGCGTGATCTGTATGATTTTCTAAGGATATAGAGCATGGAAGGGATAAATGACAGGCACCTGGGGGGAAAACTTGCCATCAGTGGTATGTGTGATTACTAAGGAGTACAAGGACAGGATAGAATGACAGCACCGGCTTTTAACACTCGCTAGCAGTGAGTGGGGGTGTGTTATAAAAAGTACAGAGGACAGGAGTAAGACAGCACCTGGGGTTGAACACTTGCCATATGAGTGGTTGATTACTAGGGAGGGGGAACGACTGAAAAGCTCCTAAAAAGGGGAGGGATGTCTGAGCATTTTTGGGGCCCGGGACCGAGGACTCTCATCACTGTTTTATCCCCCTGGGGACGAGCTTTTACACTTGGATCATAAGTGAACAGCTAAAAAAAAGGGGGGAAATTTTAATAATGTGAATGGTTATTATTTGTAGCTAAAAATGTCAATTTTTTTTTTCATGATTTAAAACCCTTAATCCCCCTATACCTCCCCCCATCTCTCTTCGGGTCCTTAAAGAACTTTCTTCTCTGCTCTCCTCAAGTCAGCTCCTCACACAATCGTCTACAAGACTCCTCCCGTGCTTTCCCCACACTCTGGAACTCACTACCCCAACACATCAGACTCTTCTGCACCCTCACTAGTTTCAAAAGCGACCTGAAAACCCATCTCTTCAGGAGCCTATAACCAACGATAACCCTGCTGCCTCTTCAACCCCCCACAGACATGTCTGCCCCTCCTCTTCTACCTCTTTCCTCCTCCCTTATAGATTGTAAACCTCTGCCGGCAGTGTCCTCTCTCCATCTATACCAGTTGTTTATCTTTTGGTGTCGCCATTGTTCTTTGTTTAGAACTATGTTATGTATGTAAACCCCCCAAAGTGCAGCCCCGGGAAAAATGGCGCTATAAAATAATAATAATAAAAGGCACCACTTCCCCCTTACTCAAAGTAATAAGGGTTTTGGGGCCTTGATAGGTTTAGGTTCCTTTACCAATCTATTTTTGTTTTTTGGGCTCCAAAATGGAACCCCGTATTCCAGATGTTTGGGGTCTTTAGAGTTTATACACAGGGTCCAATCTTCTTATTTTTCTGGGGCACTCTGGAACTTCATTAACAAATAGACATAAAAAATTTTTTTTGAAATGGTTTGGGACAGACTGCAAAAAGGTGGAAAGGGTTTTTGTCAATTACACTTTTAGATTGATTTTGGTTCCAAAAGGAGATGAGGTAGTGGTCGAGCGGGCTCAGAAATAAAACCGACAGAAACAGGAGTTATCTAATTATCTTTATTATAACTTTTTTTGTTTTCATATTTGACTATAAAAAAAAGAATTTCATGCACATGGGGGAAAGGCTTTTTCCCTAAAAAAAATCATGAGAAGCCGTTTCCCGGCAGGTTGTCCGGTCATTGGACTAGGGATGTTTACCACAAGTGGGGGAAGACATCTACTTCAAAGATAAACTATAGTACAAAAAATACTAGGCCCCTTATAATAAGTGATAATCAAGACTTGCCAACCAAAAACATTTTATCCTACAAAAGGCTTCAGCTTTTCACTCTTTCCAGAGGAAGTTATAGCGGGGAACTCACAGTTCAGAAGTCCCCACGAGTCCTGGACGTTCTCAGTGCAGGAATAATAACATTCTAGTCACTAGATTTCTGGAGATCGGTCACGATCCAGGGGGTTTTCTCTCCAACACAGGATTACACATATGAAGAACACATCAGGGGACCGTGGGGGCCCCCCCGCTGTCCTGTGTGTCAGGAGGATGGGGCCGGAGCCCCATCATAGAGCCTTTCCCCCGCATCAATACATGAGAGGGACAATAAGCAGAAAAAATCCTAAACTCACCAACAAAAAAAAGACTGCTGACTGGGATGAAATGCTGCGCTGGGGAAAGCTGGGACATTTACAGAACAAACTGGGGGGGGTCTGGGTGATGACCGATCATTTTGGTTCAGGGTTTCCAAAGGTGCAGGAGGTCGCTGTCTATTTCTCCATGGAGGGGGGGAAATTTAGAAAGGACACAAGGATCTTACAAGGAGATCAAGATGGGGGATCTGGGGGAAAACACCGGCCTCTTAGTCACAAGGTAAGGAGTAAGCGGGGGGTTTTCTTGTCATTCTTTGGGTGCGGGGACCACTGGCGGCCAAGTGGGTTTTAAAGGGAAGTTTTTCATCAAAATAACCATTTTTATATTGGATTTTATTCTTTGTTTTCCTACACTCCTATATTCTATAAATCCTGAGCTCCTGCAGGTGTCACTGTGGTCACTAATCCTAATAATAGTCTGACACTTCCTGTTCTGTAGAGAAGAGTCTCCTCATTATCATCACAGATGGATTACAATGGAAGGTGACACCAATGTGTAGATAACACGGCTTATCACCATTCACAATTGGAGATGGTCACAGCGCCCCCTCCCCACACAATGACTTCTTCCCGGGTCACAGAGCCTCAAACGCTCTCCCATAGAAGTCAATGAGTCAGTTCCCTGACAGAGCCCTATTTTTGAAATCCTACATGTATCACTTTTACGTGAGAATAACTTTTTCTATTTTTACCTATCCATGTGATTCAGAGACTGTTTTCTCCTGACACATTGTGCCTTAAGTTAGTAAGAAATTTTTCTCCATTGTTTATTTGTGAAAAATATCAGAATGTCATGAAAATTTTGAAAAAATTGCCATTTTCGAAGTTCAAAAATTTCTGTATGTAAGACACAAAATAGTTTATGACTAGTATCTACCATACGTCTCCTGTACGTTTGCATCATTTTTTAAACCTCTTTTTTTTACAACATAAGGGGGCTTCGAAATTTAGTAGTAATTTTTCACATTTTCACGAAAACTTTCAACATAGATTTTTTTTAAGGGATCGGTCCAGTTCTAACCTGGCTTTGAGGCACCTGTCTGTTTGATAGCCCCATAAATGACTCCATCTTAACAATACACCCCTAAAAGTATTCAAAACAGCATTTAGGAAGTTTATTTGCTTTAACAGAAATGAAAGCAAAGTGGAGGCGAAATTTCAAAATTTCACTTTTTTTTTTTTGCTAGATTTTCAATTTGTTCCATTATTGATTGAAACACAGTAGATGATAACCGGGAAATGCAACTCAATATTAAATCCCCCAATTCTGCAGTTTTTAGCAATATCCTATATGTGGCCTTAGTGCGCTATTTGACTTAAGCATTTGCCTCAGCATGGGAGGAGCACCTACTAGAATTTGAGGTCTCATTTCTATTACGATTTTCTTTAGGTGCCATTACAGGTTTGTGGACCCCATAAGGTGCTAAAACTTAATTACCACCCTTAAAAAGACAAAATATTGGAAACCACACCCCTTAAGCAATATATCCAGGGGTGCAGTGAGTATATCAACCCAACAGGTGTTTCACTAATTTTTTAGCATTAGACTGTGAAAATGAAAAAAATTTTTTTTTCCAAAAATCTGCAGTTTTAGCTGAAAATGTTTAATTTTTACAAGAAATCCTGGAAAAAGTACCCCAAATTTTTTACAGCAATTTCTTCCAAGTTTATCAACACCCTATATTGGGGTTTAAACTGCTGTCTGGGCGTATGACAGGATGTACAAGGGAGGGAGTGCTATTTGGCTTTTGAAACACAGATTTTGGTGCGTGCCATGTCGCATCTACATACCCCCCAA